>JZKD02S1674807.1:75214-93354 GCA_000966675.3 Picea glauca
TTATTTTTATTTACAAAAAGCATGAAAACAAACTAGTATATACAATGATAATTTAGAAACACATTATTGCATAAAATGTTTGAGGTGCCACCCAATTACAGGGGCATTAAGAATGTCTCCATCCAGGTTTTCTAATAACCAAGCATTTTTTCCTTCCACGGCCGAAATTCTGTATGGACCGGACTAGATTGGATCAAATTTGCCATGTTTTCTAGCGTCTTCCTTTCTAGCTTCCCATTTTAAGACCAAGTCACCAGAGAAAAATTCTCTATCTTTCGCTTTCTGATCGAATAAGGATTTCATTTTGTCTTGATACCTTTGCAACCTTTCATTTACTTCGGCCCTGTTTTGTTGGACTTCAACCAACTAGTTTATTCTCCTGGTAATGTCATTGGGCTCTTCATTGGAATCTTGCCAGAGTTTCATTACTGGCAGAGAAATATTTATTGGCAAAATGACATCAGTGACATATACCATCTGGAAAGGGGAAATATCGATTGATCTTTTGGTACTTATTCTATTGGCCCATAAAGCATATTTTAATTGGGTATGTCACACATTTTTGTTTTCAGTCAAAACCTTTTTTATCACGGTAATCAGTCTTTTGTTGGATGATTCAGCCAGACCATTTCCTTGGGGATAGTAAGCTATAGAGTGCCCTAGTATGATGTTATATTTTTGACAAAAAAATATCATGGCCATCGATTTAAAAGCCTGCGCATTGTTAGTGACTATTTTTCAAAGGAAACCAAATCTGGATAAGATATTATCTTACAAGAAACCAATTACTACTGATTCAGCTGCATTCCTTGTGGGGATAACTTCTACCCACTTAGTGAAATAATCAGTAGCAATTAGGATCCATTTTGTGTTGCGCATTGGAGTGCGGATGAATTTCTCCGATGAAATCAAGTCCCCATTGCTGAAACAGGGCTTCAGTTTTAACTGGAATCAGGGGTAAAGCTGGGACTCTCTGTTTTCCTGTGAACAACTAGCATGGGACACAATTTTGAACTTTAGTGTTCACTTCTGTGAACAATTTGGGCTAGTAGTACCTGTCTCTTAAGATTTTATACGTTGTTTATCGCCAAGAATGATGTCCTCCACATATTCCGACATGGAATTCATCTATAACCCTATTGTTTCAGTCTCAACCAAGCACCTCAGTAGAAAACCCAAGGGATCTTTCCAAAACAACTTAGCATCTATGATATAATGTTTTACAGCATGTAACTTTAGCGTCCTAGTTTTTGACAGGTTTAACTCACTAGGTCATTGAAGCGTGAGCAGGTAATGGACAATGTCGCGATACCAGGATGAAACTGAAAAATTATCTTGGATTTCGGTTGTAGGTACAGTGATATAAAGCTCATCTATTTCCAGGAATCCCTCATCCTCTTGCAGCCAATTTATCCCAAGCACTTTTAAATTTGATTCAACAAGAAATTTGGCTAAACCTTGACCTTTGATAATTTTAGTTGGCTTGACTTCTAGATCAAACTCCTAGATCTTAGCTAACCACCTGCCTCTTCTTCCATCGCTGTTTGGTTGCACCGAGATGTCTTTAACAGAGCTAGAGGGTACATAGGCTATGATCTTTGAATGTAACACATAAGTTCTAAAAGCCTTTAGAGCTTTCACCATTGCATAGGCATGTTTCTCCATTATATCATATTTCAACTCAACATCTCTGAGGCTTTTGCTGAAAAACGCAATAGGCCACTCAAAACCTTCTTCGTTTTTTTGTAACATGACAACTGCAATGGTATGTTCTGAGGAAAAAGAAAAAATCAAAAAATCTTTCATCCAAGACCTATGCTTCACTTATTACTTTCTTGATGCATTGAAATGACGCTTTGGCTTCTCTAGTCCATCTCACCTCACTATCCTTTTTGAGCATATATGTTATCAATTTTACAATCTCAGTAAAGTTAGGAATGAATCTCCTCAAGAAAATTATTTTTCCTAAAAAAGACTGAATTTCTTTTACATTTCTAGGAAAATTTATAGTGTCTATTGCTTCAACCCTTTTTGGATCGATTTTGATTCCTTCTTTAGACACGATATGGCCCAAGAACTTGCCTTCTTGCATCACGAAATGAGATTTCTTGGGGTTGAGTGACAAACCAAATTTCCGACATCTCTCAAAGGTTTGCCTAAGGTGTGTTAGATGTTCAGCATCAGATTTGGAGAACATGGTCAGGTCGTCAAGGTAGATAACAAAAAAATTATCCCTTTCACCCACGAAAGAGATATCCATGGCCCACTAGAAAGTAGCCCCTACATTCATCAAACCAAAAGGCATTTTATCGTACATAAAAGTACCCCACGGGGTAGTGAAAGCAGTCTTTTCTTTATCGTCTTGATGCACTACGATCTGATTGTAACCTGAAAAACCATCAATCATAGACATTCGGTTAGCTCCAACTACTTTTTCTAAGACATGATCCATCTTAGGCAATGGGTAATTGTCTTTGAGTGATGATCGATTCAGGTTTTTGAAATCGACGCACAGTCTGATCTCGCCATTTTTCTTTCTTACTAGGACCAAGTTGGCTACCTACTCAGAGTATCTCAATGGAACTATTATTTTAATATCCAGGAGTTTTTTGACTTCTTTTTATATTACCGGTAACAGGATAGGGTTAATCTACCTGAGTTTCTATCTAAAAGGTTTGACACCTGGTTTTAGTGGGATTTTATGTTCCATGATGGTTGTATCATAAGTTCTCAACTCGTCATAAGACCAGGCCAAAACATCCTTGTATTTTCTAAGAAACTCAACATATTTACTCTTGATTTCGGGAGATAGGTACCTAGACACTTTCACTAGTCTGGGGCTCTCATCAGAACCTATATTTCAATATTTGACTTCCTCCGAATGAGGCTGTAAGGTAGTCTTCAAAGGGATGTCATCATGACTAAAAATCCTTTCTAAGGGAATCAGGCCCTTGGGTATCTGATTATTTTTTAAAACCAACATCCGGTGATTTTCAATTTTATCCTAGAACTCTTGGGGTTGCTCCCCTTCCTGCATGATCCAAATAGGATAATTTTGGTTCTCTTGGTTAACATGGGTTTCAGAGAACTCGTCTATTGTTTCTAGAAATTTTTGGATTTGTTCATCATCCTCAAATACTTTCCAATGTTGTATGTTATTGGGTATGGAATGTCTATGTCTCATTTGTATATGATATTTAAGTTTGAAAGTGGTGGGAGGTGTGAAAGTTGAAGCTGCTTTGGTTAAAGCATCTGCCTGCTGATTTTCGTCTCTCGAGGTGAAATAAACATTAACAGAGGAGAAAAAAACTTCTATTAGGTCCCAAACAAAATTTTGATATGACCTTAACCTAGGATGTTTGGCCTGATACTGGCGATTAACCTGTCTCACGATCAACTATGTGTCACCAAAAACTTCCAAGCTTTTAATTTTCATTTTCCTAGAGGCCTCTAACCCTAACACTAGAGCCTCATACTCACATACATTATTGGTGTGGTCTATGTTCCATTTAAGCCTATAAGAGAAATGGATAATGAATTGGTTATCAAGTGCCACAAAAATTACTCCAGCCCTGGCTCCAAGACAAGATGAGGCACCGTCAAAAAACATTTTCCAAACACCAGTGTTATACACATCCTCTTCTATTTGTTCTTTTTCTTTTTTATTTTCTGTACAATTTTCTTCTATACATGCATCCACATATCATCATCAATACATAATATAAAATTACCTAAATCTTGATCAACAATATATACAGGATAATTGTTTGGGCTGAGAGGATCACTGACCGTAAATGCTAACCCGGTCTCCCTGTACAGCCGCGTGAACTGCCCCCTGAAAACTGGAATTGTTGCATACGTCATATCAAGTTGAAGGGAACCTCCAAGTTTGGCACCCCAAGATCGGGACAAGAGCATGCCATATTTTGGGGGTATATCTACGACAACTACATCCATTAAACCACTTTTTGAAGGTACTTCTGCAAGGTTTACAACTAAGTCTTTTATCATACCTATACACTTGACGTTTCTTGAATCGAAAGAATATAAATCTCCATAGGGCCTAGTGATTTAAAGTCTGAGTCTATCCATGATTTCTTTAGGCATCACATTGTGAGAGGCCCTAGAATCTAACATGTAGTTATGGAGCAGATGGTTGAGAATGGTCAAAGTAATGTAGAAAGGGGAAACAGTGTCTTTGGCACCTTCGAAGTGTGGGCCAAAAATTATGTTAGGTTTTTCATCCTCTAAGTTTATAACATCGTCCTGACTTTCATTTTAGGAAAAATTAATCATTTTAGCAATTTGTTTTCGGTATATCGGGTTTTTAGCCAGTTCTACAAGAGGAATAGGAATTTTGATCTTATTTATTTCATTTTCTAAGTTGAAACTTCCAATGGTTTTGTCGATTTCCATGTTTTGAACCTCCGACCCTTTATTTTTAGTTTTCCTTGGCTGAGGGGCCTTTGTTTCAGTAACATGGGTATCTAGTTTTTGCATGCGCAAGGGTGGCGTTTCCACTGCCTTTGTTTTAGTAAGATGGATGTTAGAGGCCTTAGTCACTTCAGTCTGTTTCTCAGTGATTTTTGAAACTAGTTCATCAATTTCATACCTCGGCAGTATTTTAACTGGAACGGTTGCGGAAACCCTGTTTCTAGGTCTCAGTTTGTATTTCTAGTGAAGTTCAACCATTATCCCATCCGCTATTCCCTGATAGGTCAAATCTTCCGAAACACTGTCGTTCTTGCTACTCTCGGTTCCATACTCTGTAGTCAAGGACTTTTCATAATCATGTCTTGTTATGTAAGGTTGTAGGCAGTCATTGCCAAGATTGTTCATATCTTCTTCTAACTCCTCGAAACCCTCCAAGTCTTGTCCTCCTACAAAGTCTTCACTTTTAAAAGGAGTTTGGATATTTTGATCTTCATTCTTAATTTTTTTATGGTGGTTTTGAGGGTTAGGGTTCTTTCTGAAATATTTTCTAGGGTAATGTTCATTCTTAGCTTGTTCTAGTTCCATTCTCGATATTTTGTTTGACAGTTCTTTGATGATTCTATCCATATTGCCCATTTTGTCCTCTGAATATCTTCCTGATGTAGAGGGTGCTCCTTGATCCTTGTATCTCTTGATTTCTTTCTTTCCTGTATCGAATTTGGCTTTCATCTTTCCTGATTCCATCATATTAGATTCGATTTCGAGGGCATCATCTTGCATATTGGTAAGATCTACTGATATTCTCTCCCTTAATAACAGGGCAAAGTCGGGGTGAAAAGCTCCAGCGAAAGTCACTTTCATTGCAGGTTGTGAGGGCTTCACCTTGGTTGGGATCTTATTGTACAATTTGTTAAACCATTTTGTAAACTTGAGGACCAATTAGGAGTTTTTATTTCGAAGAGCTCCAAATTCGGTTAGATAATAAATATGGTCTTTCCATTCACTCCATTGTCTGATAAAATCATTTTCAAGTTCATCAGATGACAGAATAGATCTAGTGGATAGGCCTCGAAACCAGGTTCTCACTTGCCCTTCGAAAGTTTGAACCAAAAGTTGGGAGTAAACATCTTCATGTTCCAATCCAAGAATGTTCGCCAATTGATCGAAAAATTTTATGTGTTCGACTGTTGTCAAGTCGCCTTCTCCCGTGAACTTAGGTAGGTTTTTCATGTAATTTTATGGTAAATCATGGAGAGGTACCAGTAGAACTAGAGGGGCATATATTGCAGCAACTTTAAAAAGTATCTGAAGAGGTGGTGCTTGGCCACCCACTCCTCCTCCTTGACCACCCGTAGCAGCACCTCCAGCCCCACCTCCTATGGCCACGGCCTTTGTGGAGTTAACAGTTAGAGTTTGGGGGTTGTAAGGATGGGTTTCAAGAAACTGATTATCGAAGGGGAAGAAACTTGATAAAGAAGAGCTTGTGGAATGTGGGTTGGTTCCTTTAGAACCACTGGGTGAGAATACAGGAGAATCAACAGAAGTTGAGTCAAGATATATAGGATAATTGTTTGAGTTTTGAGATGTAGGAAACCGAACTTCGATAAGGGAGGGAGAGTGAGTCGCTACAAGAAGCGAGGAAGCTCTTCATTTTCTATCAGTGTGGGAAAAGGCTGAGAAAGCCTCATTCTCAAACACTGGAAGAACCAGATCTGATTCAGGGGGGGTGACTTTATCAACGGGGTATTTCCCATAAAGGGGTGGAATACTTGATTCACTGCGATGATCTTCTAAGTCAGACTGAGTAAAATTAGGTTGAAATTTTTTATTTGTGGATGAGATAGTTTGGTGGAAGTATCTTCTTGATTTTAGAAATTTTTCGGGGTCCAAAAAAGGTGAAATCTGCTTGTTGTCTAGATTCTTTCTAGTTTTTTTCTGGTTAAGATATAGCTTAAACATTGTGGAGTCACAAAGTCAAAGATAAAGGTATCCTTAGAAGGTTTTCAAACTACGTTCACTATCAAAGAAAGAAAGCGTCAATGTCGTTCTCCCCAGGGAAAAAAAAATTTGTTTCTCCATTCCCTGGCAACGATGCCAAAAAGATGTTGTTCCTGAGTTTATACTTTAAGGCTTTAAAGTATACTATCAAGGCATCTGGAAAAAAAAGTGGGTGCTAAGAATAGAAAAAAGATTGATAAAAAGGTAAAGGCTATTGTCGGTTTCTCAACTGTCTCTGTTGAAACTTCCAGTTTTCCTCGATACTGATATCTCTCTCAATTGTTGCCCATGAACGTTCTAAGTCGACCCGGTTATTTTCTATCTGTAAAATAGTGTTAAATAAATTTAGAGAAATACTGGTTTGATCCAAGAGACCAGGCTCGATGTTAGGTTTCCTTGCAATTGGTACTGTCATGAAGGTGGAAAGTAAAGGAGGATAAGATTCTGTGTTTTCTTTTTAGGATGATTATCTCTATTCTACAAAGTAATGAGAATGATGTTAAAACACAAATAAATAGTCAGATCAAATTGTAGGCCTTTTCTTGTATCTGAGTTAAATTTTAAAGAAAATAAATATGCATGATATGGAGAAAAACATAAAGCTATTAGAAAAATGAGGCATCAATTTCAGAGAAATCTCACATTGTAAAAAAATACTATGAAATGATAAAAATATTAATGAAGCATATGATGTTGAAATCTAAGCATCTACAGGTCTTGTATCTGTTGATAACGGATACAGAGGAAAAACTGTAAATGATTTGAAATAACAAAAATAATAATTTTCACAGTAGAGGTTGCACTAAATTTTGGTCAAGCATTCATCAATTAAACATGTGTAAGAAAGATGATATGATAGGGAAACACATAACTCAGAAGTGACAAGATCTGGAATCTTCAATCTGCATTTCTATTAATTTAGAGTTTTTTCAAAATTACTTCGTCAACAATCTTTTTCATAGAGATCAAAAAGCCCTGTTTTAGTCTTCGTTCCCTGTATTTATACAAGGTCATCCATATTTGATGGTTAACAATCTCCTACTTCCTAGGAGAAAAGTAGTTACAAAACTGCAACCTTAACCATTGCATGATTAACTTTTGTTTATCTATCATTTCAACAGTATGATCTTCCAAATGATACGTCATTGCTTAGTCGAAGTCTCTCCCTCCTTTGATGCTACACATTCAATACATTTCTCTAGAAAATGGACAAAGTTTCTAAGAGGTGTTGGAAGATCTTTAGTCTCAAACAGATAGAACTTTCTTTGTACCTTTGGGAACCAGTTTTCAAAACCTTGGTTGAAAAACTTGATCACTTGCAATTCTAAACTGGGTTGTACCAACCATCTGTTTATTAGGTTGACATCGATTTCTTTCAATTGTAAAATTTTAGTCGGAATCTTCTTCAAACCTTCTTTGCAGTCCAATTGTTGCTTTTCAATGTTTATCTACCCTAGTGACTCGGAGAAGTCATCTTTTTCAATCCCTAATGCTTTCTTATCCAAAGAATCGAAGATTACTTCACAATCATCTTTGATTTCTTTGGCTATCTTCTTGCTCTCAGACATATTTGTTTCCCATACCTTGAGTACGATGTCTCCTTTTATTTGTTTTGTGACAGAGAGCTTTATATTTTTTGTCACCTCTTTATTCCCTGAACATGCAACCACTTTCTGAAAAGTATTCCTTGCTGCTTTAGCTTCCTTTTCTAGTAAAATAATATTATGAAGAGATTCGCTTACCTCTTGAAGGTAATTCTAGACGATCCCTATTTTGGAGATCAGTCCCTGCTGCTCGGCTTCTATCTTTGTATGCATTTCCAGTGAGAGGGTCTGGAAATCCTTTAAATTTATAACCTGACCTTCCATCAAATTTAAACTAGCATGTAACTGTTTCGCATGCTCCTTTTGCTGAGCAACTTGCATCTAACTCGTTTGTATCTTCTGGTTCATTTCATCCAGGCTTGATTTGAGTGATTGAATTTCTAGCCTTTTGGTAGCCCTGGTCTGCTCCAAGCTTTTACTCACCTCTTGTATGATGTTCTTCTTAGCATTCTTTAATTGATCTTGTAATTGAGATATCATTTTATTACTCTTCTTTATCCTCGTTCTCATGTTTCCCATGGTAAAAAAGTTTGTTGTTGTCATGGCTCCCATGGAACCTACTATCTCCGTAGCTAAATCCTCCTCCTCCAAATTATGTCCATCTATCAAGACTTTATTCTTTTTTACCATAGTCCCCTCATTCATATACATCTCTTGTTTCAGGATGGCCTTCCTTTTTCTACTGAAAAAAATAATCAGAAGGAGGAATCTCATCTATGGAGATAAAGGTGAGGTCATCAAAAAATAGGGCTCCTGTCTGTGGGAATCCAAAAGCGAACTGTAAGGGGGTTAAGGAAGCTATGGGAATTCCTATCTTTGTAGATCCTTTCCCTCCTATCACCTTAGGCGTATTGAAATCAACACAAGGTGATGAAGGGGGAGTAAGCTTACTAGACTCAGGAGGTTTCCTGGACCTCCTCTCTGCTTCTGTCTCTATTTTTTTTGTCTATAAGGCCTCATTGTTCTGTGGGGGTCTTTCCATATCCTGTGGGACTTTTTCGGGATTTCCCTTCTTCTGTGCTTCCTTTTTGAAGCCCGGGGTAACATTTTCTTGCTCCTGGGGGAGGGTGATTTCTTCTCCTTGCATTACTTTGGATAGACCACTCTATCTATTCTTTTGAAAGGTTTGAAAACTAGCTTGCAAGTCGGACAATAGTGTCTGTACTCATTCTAACACCTCTTTATAAGTCTTAGTCCCTTTGAACATATCATCCCAAGGGGACTCCTCATGTTGATATACTTTCATATTGCAGTGGGCCATGTGTTTCCCCACTAACTGGTAAGGATCGTGCTTCATGTGCTCGAGGTCTACCAATTTGACCCCCTCCAGTGCTGCCGCTTCAACCTTGGAATGACCCAAGTTGAGAAGTGAAAAATTTCCAATCTGAACAGGAAAAATAGGCCAAGATTTCTTTTGAGATGTCTTTAATTCTATCTTGATTCTACCTATTACTATTTGATAAGATACTTCCTTGCACACTAGTCTGTCAGGGAGGAATTTTGGGAGTACATGTGGAGGAATCGAACATCTGAAAACTCTGATGTAAGAGAAATTCTCCTATATAAACCAGTCAGCAATTTCCCGAAGGCTCCCTATGACCAACTCTGAAATGCGGGGGGGTGCACATTCATATAACATATGGTGTAGTGGTATTACCATGAAATGATAAATCTCATAGAATGAATCTTTGGCATTCTCTTCACAAAGTTTAGAATGATATTCATGAATAGGCTCTGGGTAGGTCAGATTCCAACTCCAATTCATTAGAGGGAAAGGAGTTGAGAAGCATATAGCATCCATGACATATGAATACATATAAAAGGTTGTTGTTTGGCCTTTTGATCTTGCAGTCTAGTACTCCATAACCTCCCTTGCTATGTTATCAGATAAAATATTATCCTAATTGAAGCTGTATCCTTCTGCTACCTCATGCAAAAGAGGTACCCATTCCTCTGGGAAGTGGGTAGGACTTTCTTTACCAAAAATTCTACATAACATCATCACCACATAAACCATATACTCATTTAAGGATGCCATGGCGTAAACACCATGTGTGTCGGCCCTGAATTTTGCTTTGTTTCTCCACCAGTCCTTTATTATGTTAGGATACATTTGGTCTGACTCAAAGCATTCTTTCCTCTGAAACTCACTAACGAAATATTTATTATAGATGTATTTGGGACAGGAAGACAACTTATACATTACTTGTCTATGTTCTAGTCTGAAGGAGCCGATGACGACCCCTCGGTTGTCCAGAATACTCCTTGTCTGCACGTTTTCTCGCTTTAAAGCCCAAATGTTCATGTCATTGTAAGTCAGGAGTATTGGCTGCGTAGCCACCTTGTGAAGTTCAGACTCCACTATATCCCAGGGTTCGTTGTCATCATCATGGGGGAAGTTCTTAATCTCATAATCGAGAGTTTCGAAAATCTGCCTCCAAGATTTTATGGAATCGATGGCATGCGATATTGTATCAGATACAACATCTTCGTATGGGCTCGAGACCTCTGCAACTTCCTCATTTTTCTTGGTGGCCTTCTTGGGCGCCATGGTAGTTACACTGGACCAGAAACCTAGTTACAGAGAAAAGTGTATAAATCTGGACAAATGTGACTTGCTACAAGGGTAAAGGTTAAGAATGAATTTCGACACACAAGACCTTTATTAATCTCTAACTTTGTGTTCTAGAGAGCATACTGATACCATTGATGAAAAATAAATTCTTTAATTTGAAAGATATGCTTAGAGATACGAATTCACATCAAAAATATTTTCATTTACCTGTTATTAATACTGCCGTATATTGGTGATTTCAAATCTGAAAACCCGAAAATCACTGCCTTCCTTAATTCCCGAAAATCAAAAAGAAGCTTAGTCATCATTAATCGTGTTTTACAAATAGTTTAATATTTTAATATTAGGGTTTGTTTGAAGAAAACGTGATTTCACATTTCAGAACTTTGAGGATCCTGGCGACAGGGGATATGTCACAAGTAAACCCCAGATCGCAAAATTGTGATGGGATTAGCGAGGCGCGAAACACGATTTCGCATTTCGAAAATTCGGGGATCCTGGTGACAGGGGATATGTCACAAGTAAACCCCGGATCATGAAATTTCGATGGGATTAGCGAGGCGTGAAACACGATTTCAAATTTTAGAACTTCGAGGATCTTGGCAACAGGGGATATGTCACAAGTAAACCCCGGATCACGAAATTGTGATGGGATCAGGGAGGTGCCAATTATTCGTAATAAAACAACTTTTAATTAATCGTGATTAGTGGAAAATTAATTTTTAATTTTTTACTTTTTGAAAAAAATGAGGACCGAGAGTTCAAAGGACAGGAGTTTGAAAATGTTTTAGCAGAGAGAACACTAAAATGCGAAAAACTGAGGGAGAGATAATTGAGTTTAGGGATTTGATTAATTACGAATTAAAGAGTTCTTTGTGGTAAACGGTGGAAAAATTAACGTTCATTCCTTCCCCCTTTTTACTTTATATTTCCTAATATTTTGAAATGGCTTCGATATTTCAGCACCGGGAAAATAACTTGAAAATAATCCCCCAACCGTGGACTATGAACCTTGCGCAATCCACCCTCTTGAATGTGATGAAGATTCCACACTTTGGAAGGCACCAAGAGGTTAATTTGTGTGCTAATATCCTTCTATCATGTTACCATGGTGGATATCTATGTCTGTATAGACACATCACAATCGATCCGATGCTGATCCATAGGATCACTGGATTTAGCATGCAGGGAACCAACCCACAAGAATTCTACCTAGGGAAGGCTACAGATCGCACAATGGCACAGAGGATAAAAGACACACATGGCTATGTAGAAGCTCGTGAGAAAGAACAGACCTACACAAGTCACAGGATTCATTGTTGACCTCGCCAAAACCTGTGTAGAAGGACTCTAGATGAATTGGGTGAAGTACTTAGTCAACCAGATCAAATTGGATTTCTATGAAGCTCAAGATCAGGGCTATGAGTTCCACTTTAGTTGGCTCCTGATCCTCATAGTGTTTACTGCTTGGGAGATGCTAGAAGGTGCGACCTTCCTGGAAATTGAGTCGTTCGAACCCCTCGTTGCGAAGTTCACCATGCTCTGGTACTCAAGTGATATGGAAAAACAGTGGCAATCAAACATAGTATTCCATACATACTACGTGAAGTTAAAGAGGGCCATCGAAGTTGTCCCTCGCATGATGCCAAACACCCTGCACCAGTTCATACCTGTCATGAAGTTCCATGCAGATCGACACTTCATTTATATCACTGCACGAGCATATGAGCATAAAGAAGAGCTTCATTCATACTATAAGCTCATAGAGGAGGAAATCAAGGAGATAACCAAGGACTAGTCTGCAGAGCTCCTTATCCCTACTGACCCTGCATAAATGTTTGATCCCGAACTAATTGGCAACTTGGAGGCCACTCACAAAGAACACGAAACACCTAGAACCAATAGAAGGAAGAAGACTGAAGAAGTACAAAACCTAAGCAACACATCAGATGAAACTACTTCAGTGTCACTTGGACGAGGAGGTGATGATGAAGTAGAGAGAGAAGATACTAATGGAAAAGAAGATCAACAGAAGCAAGGCAAAGTAACATCACCTAGGGATCATGTTGATTAGGTTGATCCCTCAAAGAAAATAAAGGTTTCCCCCATGAAACCTACCTCATGGTCGATGAATTTGACTTCATCATTCCCACTGTAACAGATGCCTCGTAGGACGTCTTGTAGAAACATGAATCTAGGCAAGAAGAGATGTACGATATAATCAAGGTTCAACTTAGAGGGGTACAACATGCCCTTCAATCCAACCGCACAGTATCCACTGCGACCCTACCCTCAGAAGCACCGGAGTTGTGAAATGATCCTACCTAACTACATAGACTAGCTGATGCGACTGAAGCTCACCTTCGTCGCACACAGGAAGACACAGAACAGGCCATAGAGGCCATAAAGAAAGTGCAAACAGTAGTCATAGAGAAACGCCAAGTTGTGCAGCAGGAGAAGGTTTCTCTCCAAACAAAGTTTGAAGAGGAGAAAGCACAAATCCAACAAGAGAAAGAGAAGTTGCTTGTAGAACATCTCAGAGTCAAAGACGCAGTCAACAGAGCACTTATCTCTGTGACAGGCTTAGAGAAAAAAGTAGAAGAACCAGTAGAGCATCAAGTAGCGCAACGTGTGGAAGCTATCCAGTAGCTTTAGCAGAGAATCGCATATCTGGAGATACGAACAATGTCCAACACCATGCAAGATGTACGAGATCAAAGAGAAGTAGCTTCTCGAAGCACAATTGAGAGAATCAAGGCCCTCACCATGGAATGTAAACAAATAAGTGATCGCAGTGCCCAGACTTATGAGCGACTCACCGAGAATCTTGAATTGAATGCACTGGAGTTAAATCTCCAGGAGGAAAAGAAGAAAGAAGAAATAGTACAGGCGTAGTTGAAGCCCCCTATCCACAGTTGAAAGGATGAAGTGATCCTAGGAATAGTGCACTTCTCAAAAGCAGGTCCACACCATTCAAAGAAAATTCATGGAAGTGACTTAGAGGCTCCAACCAATAGAGGACAAGGCTTGCCAACTGTTATTGGATATTGAAGGTCTAGGAGAAGAACTGGAGCAAGTCGTCACTGCAATTGAACAATGTTTGGAGGGACCTGTCAATGAATCACTTATCCAAGAGTTCACTGAGAAGTAGGCCTTGGCACAACAACAAGTCAAAGCAGCTTGAGCCAATATCAAGGCTTTTGAAGCAAAGCTACCCAGATCAGAGTGACTCAAGATGAGTCACAGGTGAGTGTTGGGGGCCTATTGGCCCTTGACCAAGTTTTGGGGATCCTTGGTCATGTTTGACCTACTTTTGGGACTTCAACAAGATGTCAAAGGTGGAGCACAAGTAGAAGTGGAGATCATGGGATCTCAACCCCTTTTTAGGTCTTTTTGGGTTTTGGTCTATGTAACAGGTATGGGAATGTCGACCCATGGGTTTACCCATGTTTAGGCCCTTTTTGCAATGTATAAATATAAGTCTAGGAAAGGTAAGAAAGGAGAATGCCTTTTGGTACCTTACTAAGTGCTAAGTACTAAGTTCAAGTGTGGATTGTAGATGCTTCATGCATACTGTGTGAGACTTGTAGAGCTAAGTTCAAGTGACTGTAAGAGATTCAATAAAATCTTTGTGTTGTAACCTAGCTCAGGGAAGGAGGATCTGGAGAAGTGCACACAGATCTCTTGTCCTATGCAGAGTAGGATCTTGTGGCTCTGTGAATGTAGAATATTGATAGAATATAATAAAGAAGAAGAAGAGTTGGTGGACGTAGCCTCGGGCTGGGGGTGAACCACGTATATCCTATGTTGTGGTTGCTTTGTGATTTATGGTTGTTCTCTTGTTTATGTGACTAAATGCTTAGTGCACTGATATATGATTAGAAGAATCTAATATGATAGCTTAGTGTTGAATAATGTGAATGAATGCTAGATCTAATCTATGTTGATGTTCTTAGTGCTTGAATATATCGGATTTGTGTGAATATCGCAATGCTCCGTGATTATGGTTTTTACTGCGGAGTAGATATTGGTTAAATAATGATGAACTGTAACTACTAAGTGCTCTGTAAAGGTGTTGTAATCACAGATCAGTGTCCCAGCTAAGGTTGCATACATCTGAGTCCTGCAACCACCCTTGCCTCTACCTTGGGTGAGACTTAATTTGCTTCGCAGGTGTTTCCAAAAGGGCCGGTAGTTAGGGTTTTGTTGGTGCGCTCTTGAGCGTTGAACCCTGGGTCTGCCCCTGTTCCAACAACTTTAAATTGGCACAGAATAATTATTATGCTAGCTTGTAAAGATGTTACATTAGTTAATTAAAAAAATTTGCTTGTTCTACATAGGAATGAAACAAGCATGTTCTAAAATTTCAAATCCATTGTAGGAATTATGTTTATATGTGATATTTTTTCCTTTTCCCAAAATAATTAAGTGATTTGGATTATGACTACTAAAATGGATACAAGAGATACAAATATTAACCTAAGACCATTTTTTTTTATTTTTCAATTCTTAATTTATTTTATTGGACACTTCACATTTATTTTTTAATTTTTCAATTCTTAATTTATTTTATTGGACACTTCACATTTATCCTACTTCTAGTATTCATTCAAGAATTCGTGACATATCCACAAGGTTAGGCTTTAATATACATGAGATAATCCAAGCATGGAGCTAAATGTACCCACATCAACATTTGGATTTCTTCCATGGCATATATTATCTGACCAAGGATAATTTTAAGAATAAAAATTTATATTAAAATGTAGAAACCTGGGCTACTTACTAGTCCTTGATATGCAAAATTAAAATGTTTGACGATAGTTTTGTAAAAATATTCATATTTCTAATGATTTTATATAGTTTCTATAAGATTTTGGCTATTTTTAAGGTAAAATAATTTTATTCTATGGAATTTGGGCGAACTGTTTTTAGAAAAAATGGAAATTGGTGAATATTTTTTGGGGAAAAACCATGGAAAATTAGCCCATTTGCGAAATTTATCCCCTAAAATCATCAATAATTTTATGAAAAAATCATGCATGTTGGTAGCCACAAGTTAAGGAGCCCATATATGGAAATATTTGCAAGAAAATTCCTGTATACTTAAGGCATTAGTGGCTCTACTTGAGTCCATTTCAATTTTCTATTCATGGTGTATTTTCTTGGGATAGTGGTTTTAGATTGAAACTTTTATTACCAATTTAGAAGAAAGAACCCAAAATATGTGGATATAATATAAGCATAGTTCCCATAACCTATTTCATTTGGCTACAATGAAGAAAATTTGAGTAACAAAGTAAGGGTCATCTATTTATTGGACCATGTAATGTAGATTCATTAATTAATGAGTAGCAAATTAGGGACGACAACATACCTAGCAAGATTGAAATAAATTCAATAACTCGATTAGAATTACTTGTAGTTTGGATGAGTTGTTGAATTGGTGGATTAATGAAGGGGTTGTCCACAAATAAATTCATTATTATTATGTAATATGCAACTATCAAATGAATCCCATTGTAATTAAAATAGTTCAAAATTCATGCACAATTTGTTTTTTCCTATGTCACTTGGCTTTAATGGATTGAAATTATATGCTCCAGCTACTCACAACAAGCTTGTAGAGCATCCATATTCAACCCCACACCATTCAAGAAAAGGAAAATCAAAATTTATATAAAAATTACTATCAAAAGAATATGAAAACTTCATCTTCCTTTCCTTCGAAGGATTGGGAACACTACAAAAATTTGAGTGTCATTTCATAATAATTTGAAAACACAGATTTAACCTTTGGATGTAGAACTTGCAATTTTTCAACTAGTTATCTAGTTTCATAAAAGGTTAAATACGATGGAAAACGACCAATTGGTAAGTTGTTTTGGATTAAAATCTTCTTTGTCAAACCCAATTTTATCAATGATTGTAACATGCACTAGATCAATTATTGTAATTTGAAGAATGATTGTAAAATCTTATTTAATCCTGCTAAAATTAAATCAAAATCTCTAGCCACTATCACTATTATGATCTTATGTTATGAGGAAAATCTCTCTATTGCTAGGGGTAAACCACAACATACAAAAATGACTGGATAACTAAACTCTAATCTCAAGTATGATATATAAACAAATATTCTAACAAGAAAATATAAGAGGCCTACCTCGTCCAGACGTTCGATGAAGTACACCGTTGAGCACTTGACCCAAAGCAATATACCTGCAACTAGTTCTCAAAAACCAAGAAATGTAATAATATGGTCATAATATATGATGTCAGCACATTCAATAGCATAATCCATCAATATTCATAACAAATACGCCCATGGAATAATAATTCAAATATTTGCGAGATATTAATTGGAAGAGAAAAGAGTACTTCTATTAAGATATAATCAGAAAAAAGTGAATGAGTTGCAAACTTCCATGTCAGCACAGTTCGGAACCAAGAAAATAAGTTCCTTCTAGCTGGGCCTCCACCACTTAAATCCTCCACCAAATGCAAGCTCAGATAAGAGAGACAATGAAGCTCTCAATCAATAAGAGAAGATTTTGCGGGATGAACAATGTGTTCAAACTTAAAGGACAAAGGGATGCAGACTCAATGTGAAGTGAATAATTTCTCCAGATTAACATTTCTCTCAAAGTTGAATTCTTTCTCTTATTTTCCATAGCTCAGATTTGGCCCATTTATAGCCTTCAAGTGGAACTGAAGAGCCGATTCAGAATGTTTCCTGTATATGGAAGGCCAAGGATCATTGATCTCGTGACATGACATGGAAACCCGACACCATTGTTTAATTTTGGGCACAATTTTCGATGTACACAGGTTGTAGAAGTACAACCTGCGTATACAGATGTTTTAATATAGGCAGAGAACGTATATGCGAAAAAATCATGTTTTTATCTCTAGGATTTGCAAAAAGGGACTTCAAGTCTACATAGGGAAATGGAAAAAGGCCTTGTGTGCAAGATTGCATGGGGTGAGTAAAATCTTGCTATAACAGTTTCCCCCTGATGTGTGAGGTCAGAGGATTATCTGCGATGGTTGAAATACATTATAAGACCAAGAAGTGGAGTAATGGGGACCTACCTGGAAGAACTAGTTGCTCATTACAATCTATACTGACTTTGCATACATGGTTGCCAATTTGAATTACATTGCATATCCATGTGAAAATTTACCAAACAACTATCCATGGCCATGAATAGGCAAATACAAATGTGGTTACATGCCAAAGGTTGTCATAGTCATGAACAAGGCCTAGTAAAACTAGTCTCGAATTCAATCTGAAGATATATGTATAAAATGGAGTAAAATATGATCTCCCATGATCACTAAAGTCACATAGGTACTGGTCCAATGAAAAGGTAGAAACAACTCAAGAAATTACGACTATAAACTGATGTATTCAATTCTTCTACACAATCCTCCAAAGGTGCAAGTCTACATCATGTGAATAAAGGAGTTGAGTTTGAACACAATGAGACTTTGTTTGATTACCAGTCATTGAGGTATACCATTAA
>JZKD02S1674807.1:108363-141329 GCA_000966675.3 Picea glauca
CATTCTGCTTTTAACGGAAGGGGGGGGGGGTTGGACATGATGTTAAACAACGCGCCCAGATCAATGGCTGATATGAATTCACCCAAATCAGCGGTCAACAAGGTATCTCAGACCCCCCTAACTATTCTTCCTTTAACTGAAGGGGGGGGTCCAGAATGAAACAAATCCAGGCGGGCCCCATCTCAATGCAACATCACCTCATTGCGTCCAAGATCCCCCTCTCCAAACATTTACCGCCTATCAGTGTTACAATTCACCACCACCCTATGCAAGTTCCATGTCACAACCCCATCATCATGTCCCATCCATCTAACCGTTACAGGTCATATATTTCCCGTTCGCCTTCCAATCACTAGTGCACACGTCGACCAGAGGTACACTTCAGACATCCTTCATCCTGCACTCTCACACTCTAAATGAACCATTGGTCATTTATGACTGGTCACTTACCCTTTGTCCATCTGACCTGTCCTTGTTCTCCCAAACAAATACCTGTCCACTCAAATTCAACCCCGTTTCGGTCATCTCCCATTCCATTCACACTCCCTGCGTATCAAGAGATTCATTTTCCTCCGCCTCTGCAATGCTTCATCCAACCACAGCCATTACCACTAACATTTTGTTTGAATTGCAGGTACTCTTCACAGCAATGGCTCCAAAATCCAAGAAGGCAAAAGCTAGGGAAAATCCTTTCCTCCCACCTCCTTTCGACCTTGACAAGATCCCATTGGCTGACAAATATCATCCGATATCGAACACAAGGTGTGAAGTTGACTTCGCAGATTTGCAGTCATGGATCAAAGACTCTTTCTTAGATCAAAGCGATGAAATCGGGCTCTGGGATTCCAATATTCCTTTATATCATTTCCCCCAGGTCCATCATTTCCTTGAATTTTTCCTCAAATGCCAAGCTCATTACCTTCCCGACCAGAGAGCCATAGTCTCTTCATCAGGAGAAAATTTGTTCTTCATCATGCCAGAGGCCATTGATCAGATGATACAGATACCCAAAAATGAATCTACCTCCCCTTTCAATCTCAAAATCATAACAGAGTTATACCAAAAATTATATTTTCCTCAAAGAGCCAATATATTTGAATTTTTCCTCCCATAGGATGCTCAGTTCCCCAAATCAAATCCCCCCTATCCTTCCTCCCTATTCTCAGAAAAGGGAAACCAAGTCATTTCATCACTCTGTTGTCTTCTTGGTTATTTTTCAGACACATGGGTGGATGAGCCTATATTGGGTGTTCTGTACATTATCTCTACTGAGGAAAAATCCACCACTCAGTTCGACTACAACACTTTCCTGGCGGAGAACATTCACGAGCAGTTTTCACAGTTCGCCACAGAGGGAATGTTCTGGTACTCATCCATCCTGGCTTACATGTTCATCTTTTTTCAGGCATATATGTTCTCTTTCTCAATGCATAAGATGGACAAGGAAGGAAAAACTCAAGCAGTCACATTATGGACGTCGTTGCTCAAGAGAAACTCCACTGAGTTCACTTTTAAATAATTAATTGAATTGTTTTATCATCCAGTTGTAGGAATTCTTAGTGGAAGACCTGAGTCAAGAATAAATGAATAAATTCAAAGAGTTCTGCACCTTTTAGATCTAGCAAAGACTGGAGATTGGTTTCTATACCAGAATCACACAGAAATCAGAGTGTATGGGTGCGAACTAGCTCCATACAAGTTGCCTAAGTATGTGCCTATTCGAATATTCACACTGGAATATATTCATCAGATGATAAACTCAGATGACATCCATTTTGTGTCTCTGAATAAAAAACAACAAATGAGGATCAAAGAACAAATAGGCCCATTTATCTGCAACAGTCGATCTGTTGGGGAAGAGGCAGACAAATTGTTGAAGGAAATGAAATTCAACACTAGTTTTATTTGGAGATATGACCCAGTGGGATCATTGCATAGATGAGATCCAAGAACAAAATTTCACCCTATGCCCACACCCTTAAGCTAGAAATTGAAAAATATGTGAACCAAACATAATGGGAAGTAAATACTATGGTAGATACAGAGCCACAATAATCTCTTTCAGTATCTATTTCACTAACTACCACTCCAAGGGCACCCAAGGAAAAAATACCAAGAAAGGATGATTCATCTTCAATCACTGAGGTATCAACAGAAGAATTCTGGGTATATAGCAAGAAACCCAAAACCACTCATGCTACTCACATGTCTGGTGAGGAAGAACCCTACTCTGCCACAGTGATTGAGAGAAGAAAGAAGGTGGTGTTAACTTCTTCGAAGAATAATAAGACAGAAATAGATGTGACTACCCAAACTTCACAAGGTTCTGTACCCCTAAGAATTTTTGAAAAATATGAAATGATTAAAAAGAAGAACCAAACACTGACCAATAGCACCTACTCCTAGTTTTGGAAGAAAACTTCCACAGCACAGCATACACTATTGTCAGCATTTGACACAGAGAAAGGGAGAATGCATCTTGCATTTTTGCAAGCACATGTGCCTTAACCCAAAGAAATCATTGATTACAAGAAGTCAACTATTTTTTTTGACACCAAACAAGTACATCTAGCTGATAAGATGGACTTGCATAGATAGACTGGAGAAATGGTTTTCTCCACGTTAGCACATTCTTCCGCTACACCATCAAAGTTACGGGTGTCTTTAATCAATGTTCAAACCCAATTGAAGTTGGAGAATATATCCTCTTTTGCAAAGGATAATACAATAAATTCCTTAGAGGATTTGGTGCTCAATATTGGGTATGATCCCTTGAATGTTAAAGCAGTAGAGGAAATGTTGAAGAAAAAGAATAATGACATTGTATCTTTGAGAAAAAAATTGAAATTTCCACCAATAGAGGATTCACAAGCTAAAGAGGTAGCTGAGGTAGAAAACAAGAAAGAAGAATTGTTAAAGCTTATCATGCAGCAGAACACACAGCTCAGAGAAATGGAAATAGAGTTGGAAAAATTATTGAAAGAAAAGGAACAAATGACACCAATGGAAGTCATTCCATTGAGAGAAGTTCCCATTGCAGAAGTAAGTACAACAACAGTTCCAACAACCACTACAACAGAAATTCCATCAACAACCCCATTGACAACACTGGAAAAAACTGTGGAGTTAGCAAAATCCATGGAGGAAATGACTCTGCAAGGAACAGAGATCAATAGGTTGAAAATGGAGATTGAAAATATACATGAACTCAAGTCTTCTTTCCAAACAAGATACAATGTTGAGAGACAAGTTGTTAGTAACATTTCTTGTCCTGGACACAAGAGTATCCAGGTCTGCAAGTTGCATAAGAAGCGCCCGAGCGCAACACGGGAAAATCCCATTTTTCAGTTTTCCTGAGTATATAGACTCAGTATTTGTATTTTGTAATGGATCAATGGTAGAGAGAAGCTCCCAATTGTAAAGTTTTAGCACACACTCTAGTTCTCTGGTTATGTATCGGTATGTAAGATTTCTTGTTTAATGACAGACAGTCTTCTCACTCCATCTAGTTTTCATTTCATACTGAGAGAGTTCGTGATCGACTGATTCGTGCGAATGATTGCAATTATGTTATGATAAAGGATTTATCGTTGCATTGTTGTATTCTCCAGTTTTCTTCATTTGAATGTAAGAAGATCTTGTGTTTAGATGTTTTCTCCTACAGTCTGTTAGAACCTAATGTTTACAACAGACCTCTGCTTTTCTCTTATACAAGTCTTCCCCCTACTCACCCTTACTACAACTCACTGTCTGAAGTTATCTAAGACCTCACTTGCCCATGCATTCCTGGCCTAGTTTCAGAGTTAGAACCACATCGTTTTGAGTTAACTTCCATTCGATCACCCCATTAAATAGATTGTGACATAAACTGATGGGCGCCGGGCTCTGCTCCTGCTGCAATCCAGGAGTGACTTCTGACGCTAACACAGGTGTCATAGAAACTCAAGCATGAAATACAATAGCTCCAGAAAAAAACAGTGGCAAGCAAGACATTAATAGAGGCTAAGGAAAACATATGGACAGATATTGCAAAATCCATAAATGAAATTTGTCCCATGGTGCAAATCATGTTCGAGAAACATGATCTGGTGTTAAAGAGTAGGCAATCCATTGACAAGATAAGAACAGAGCTGGGTGAGATGCCCTTAGTGGCCAATGAGATCATCAAGTTTTTGAACTCCAAAACCAAATAAGAGCTGGGAGAATTGAAAGTCGAAGACAGAAAAAAAACTATCCTCGAGGTAAAAAGAGTATTGACTAAAAGGGGATTGATGTTACAGTTGGAGGAAAAGGATGAGAATATGGACATTAGAGTTCAAAGATTTTTTAGCAAGATTGAAGCCTTACAGAAAAAGGGTCTTCCTGATCTACGTGTCCTAAATGATAAACTAATGACTTTATCTGATTACAAGCAAAGGATCGCCACCGTGGCCAAAGACAGTTCCAAGTTTTTAGGGATACAGGGTAGCATCACGGGCAAAGAATTCTTGGCGACTCTACAACATGACCTCAACATTCAACACAAGATCAAGTATGTCTTCATCATCAAGCCAAATTTTTCTAAATACACCGAGATGGATGAAGTTTACCGCCGGTTATTGAAAATTACCATCCCAAGCACACAGAGATGGGATGAGCTGTGCGATTTCATTGAGTAAAGGCAGAGCCTCATCCATCTCATCATCCATCTCAACATCCATCTCAGCATCCAACTCAATGTCCAACACAGTTGAAGTCATCTGAATGACTCAACAACAGTCTTCCCTGAAATCAGCATGAGATATTCAACACATCATGATCAGTTACTACATTTCTGCATCTTGTTAGATTAGTTAGTTAGACTTAGACTCTTTCACGTCCTGATCATTAATGACAGGGGGTCATTGTAACTTTTATTATAAATATTTCTCACTTAGAAGTAGGAAGGGTTGTTGATATTTACACCCGAGCAAGCTCTAGTTGTTGTAATTTTTATCAAGAAGTTGTTCTAGTAATACAAAGAGAAGTTTCACATGATTCCTGCGTGTCAATTTTTGGTGAAGTTCCCTCTGTCTGTGTACAAGTTTTGTCTTTCTCAGTTATCATATTGTCTCTCTGAAATCTAATCTTTAAAAGAAGTTAAAGTTGCATAATTTACCATTGTGTACTTTGTTCTTAATCTTTTACAAATTTAAATGTTTTTCCTCTGATGTTATAACAAAGAAATTCTTAAATGCTTTTTTTTTAACTGATACCTCACCTTTTTAGCAATACACCATTTTTATTTCTAAAGAATCCAGCGTTAGCACTATCTCGCCCTGTAAAACGAATCTTGTAACATTGTCTTTAACTTATATCTTTTAAAAACAGACCCCATAGCCCAATGGAAGCATAATTGACATTCAACCAGT
Source organism: Picea glauca (assembly GCA_000966675.3). NCBI lineage: Eukaryota > Viridiplantae > Streptophyta > Pinopsida > Pinales > Pinaceae > Picea > Picea glauca. Next base: position 113,754 of record JZKD02S1674807.1, read on the forward strand.
TCATTCAAAAACAATACAAACAACTCGATTATATTCTTTCTAACTAGCCTAAAATCTTTGAAAACTCAAACAAATCTAGAACTCACAGAGAGATCCCTCTCTAAAACTGGCAGGGCTAGCTTCCCGTTTCGAAGCGGTTGGTTAAGGTTACCTCTGATAAGTTTCTTCTTACCTCATAACAACCTATGGGAATTTACAAAGTGATAACATGTCCCTCCAGTCATTCAACAACAAAACCAAAAACAAACCAAATCTAGCCAATGTTTTCTATAGATATACTCATATTTATCGTGCACAACAACACCACAAGGTAAATTTTATTTTCGCGTAACTATAACCACTATGCATTTCTTCTTCGTCACGCTAATAACTTGCGCGCACTACCTTTGCGTTGCGCGCCAATATCCACTACGCGTATTTTTTGTATTGTGCACTGATATTTCACATGCATTTCACTCTATGCATTGCACCATGCCAAAGTTCAATATGCCCCCACCACGCACAATAATATGTGTGCACCATTGATTACACTGTCATGAGACACTTATACTCATATTACACGCGAGTCAACCAACTCCTCTGCACTCTATCAATACTGCATACACCCCGTGCACCATTACTATGTGTTTGCACAATGTGCAATGTTAAATTTAGTGTGCACACCCGCACACCAAGATTTTTCTACGCGGCATCAAAATTTTCCGTACGCACCCTCACACAATATTTTTCTTGCATAGCACCAAAATTTAATGCATGCATCAGCATGCCAATACCTTGCCGCACAATGCTGGATTTTACCTATCCTGATATTTTCACTGCGCCACATGAATTTTTTGTGCGTCCAACTGCGCACATTCATCTTTATGCGCATTGATTCCTCGTGAATTCCGCTGTAGAAATTGGGGTTTTTTCCTAACTCTTTCCCCAATTTACCATAGACAATTATGCAACCAAGAAATTCATTCAATTTCACCCCGATAACACCAATTCAACCTCTGCAACAACAAATCATTGTGGGTTGACATTTCTGGAACAAATTTCCCCGAAATCAATTCACGAATTGAGAATTTTATTTACTAATATCGCTCCAACTGTCATGGCTTCTCTGTAACTTCAAATTCGACCAATTCCAGGTTCAAATTTGCTAGAAAATATATTAAAATGATAATATCTCACCACTTGGCTGAATTTATCCATTTCCCCATGAATTTACCAACCGAAATTGGGGTTGTTTCCCAATTTCAGTACCATATTGTAGCTAGATTCTCTGCAACTCGAAATTCACCACTTTGAAATAAAACCTCTATGAACCTTCGCTTCAACTCGACTTCCTCAGCCCATCCAGGCTCAGTGTTTAAAACTGAAGCTCTGATACCAATTTGTAACATCCCCAGCCACCGCTCAGACGCTTTACTTAGCTCTGAGACCATTCTATAACATCCCCAAACATCTCTTTCCAGGCGACGCTATGCCAGAGAAAACCTACATTCTCTGTGCAGGACATACTATAACTTACTCAGCATCCAAATTGAGCTATGTCACATAAACTTCTATCTGCATGTGATTTAAGCATATCCACACACAAAACTCTTGCGGAAGCATTATATATAAAATGTAGGAATACAAATATATCTATAAATACATAGATTCACACTGAAATCACCGTAAACATACACATGTAGCATATACAAGAAATACCCACAAATATACAGATAGTCATAACCATGCATAAGATAAACCCATAAAACTGAACACGCAAATAATAATGCAACATGTAATTTTATCACACAAATGGCACTTATCTTGGTAATAATGTCACCAGTTGCATGCAGACCTTCCACGAACCTCCCAGACTTAGACCACATTGTTCATCACTATCAATAGTGAGTCACCCCCGAGCTGGGACTAAACTCCACCCGGGTAAAGGGTTCCTAACCAGGGTAATGGATCATGGAAAACAAGAAAGACTCCATCACAGGTGCCTACTCAAACTAACAACCTATAGTCCCTCATTCCCCACATGCTTGTCCCACCCAAGGAAGTGTGCCCCTTCTCTACTCAACAGTCCCTCGACTACCCCACTTCCCTTCCAGGGCTTCAGCAATAGGCCGAACATGAAGTCCCAGAGCGTTGTAGCTACAGTTCAACACCTTCAGGAAGTCAATTCCCAATAATTCTCTCACCTAGAGAATTTCTCATGGGCCTGACAACCTACCTCTTCAATATCCCATGGGCCTGAAAACCCTCTTCTTTAGTATCCCACGGGCATGACAACTCACTTCTTCAGTCCAGCTTCCTAGCTAACCCACTACACCAACCTCTGTGGCCATGGATACAAGCTCCGTATAGTGACAGAAAAGTATGGAGGATAACTAACTGTGTGAGTGAAAAATGGTCATGGAATCATGGCTGGATGATCATTGAATGATCGAAGAAATCATGGAAAAGATGATGGTCCAAATGATGAGGAAGTTGTGAAAATGAGCTAAATCCCAACAATATGTATGCATGTTTCCAACTTGACACTTGTCCTGTTGGGAGATACTTTGGCCCACTTGTATGCAACTTTGGAACTTAGGATAAAATAATTATCCATACTTCATGATTTAAGACATATTAATATAATATTATTTTTTGGCTCAAGCTTCCTAGCTTATCCCTTTTCCATAACTTAGCCCCTCCCTTTCCCTAACTAGTAGAGTTTAGTCCCCCATCTCTTTTATTGTGGTCAATCTGTGTGCAACGATGTATTTTATATTAAATACGAGACATGTACAAAAACAGTCGCACTAGCCTTTATCATCTAGGCTCTCCGGCCTAATCAAAACATAAGCATCCTAGCTTATAATAACTGGCTCACCAGCCTATAAAACATATCATATACATAAAGGCTCCCTGGCCTCCGCATCGCATGCACTTAAGATGTCACGCGCGGTATCCTAGAATGTGCACACATCCTCATTTTACTGTGCAATACCTGCATGCACTATGCCATGAAATGTGCATACAAAAATGATATCAAAACAACTCACCAGCTTAAGTACATTTGTATTTACATTTACAATTGGGGTTCTACCTAGGGATATTACAATAGATATGAATGGGAAAATATCCTCCCTGAATTTCAAGCAAAAAGTTTGGAGGTACCAACTGAACATTTGTTGGAATTTCATGAATTTATTCATCAATTTCATATCATGCATGAAGATGTTCAGATTCAGATTTTCAAGTGTCCATTAAAAGGAATCTCCCATGATTGGTGTCAATCTCTTCCCACTGCAAGCATCATCTCTTTGACAGATTTTCATGCAGCTTTCAATTTGTTTTGTAAGGATTATTTTTCAGCTGAGTATCTTTATGAAAACTATTGTGATGAGTTTTCTTTTCTTTATAGAGATTTTGCCTGTCACAAAGATCATTTTTGTGATGAAGTTGTTGTTGTGGAAGAAATCATTTGCTATGAAAATCTAGAGGCATTGAATGATATTCATTATGTTATCCCTAGCACAGAAACATCTGACATCATTTCAGATACATCTGTTCTTTTAGATGTTCATAAAGATCAACATGCCTCTTGCGAAAATTCTGAGTTTATAGAGCAGATGTTGTCTACAGTAGATAGCTCTCCTAGATATGGGGTTGAAGAAAATGTTCCTGGCAGCCCTACTTATGATGAAGAAGAGATGGTTGTGGAGGATTATTCTTCTCTTTTCCTTCAAGAGCTTTCCCATGATATATTTTTACCTAGGATTAAAGAGAAAAATCATATGTATGAACAACTAGAAGCAACAGTTACTATTGTCCCTGAAATGGATATTTTTAACAGTTATATTCTCGATGGGATCACTATTTTGGAGGTGGATCATAGATATGAAGGGAAACCCTTTTTTGATGAATATTCTAGTGATGATGACCAATAGGCTTATCCTACACTATGAAGACACTGAACGACATGACAAAAAGAAGAGCTTTACCATGGTCCCTATTTATGATGATTATGAATCTGATCCTTGGGAGAGCCATGGAGAAGAAGAGGAGGAGCCAAAGATGTAGTTTATAGCATTCTTAGAGCCTGTAAGTGAGAAACCATCATCTAAAATCAGTCAGCCTGCATCAGCCTCTCATTCCTCTAAGCTTGCCATATGACCCGGATTATTTTTGGCACGAAATGAGATCAGAGATATAATAAATAAATGCACAGAGATATCACAGATATTCAATAATATAACATAAATGTATCAAATATGCAACCATAAACATAGATATACAATAATACATGATTTCTATTAATGAAAGAAATGTACAAAGACTGTAAAAATACAGAGTGAAAGACTCGCTAGAATGGTGGCAGCTTATCTTTGAGAAGAGATGTGACGGCTACTCGCATTCGCAAGAAGATGATTACAATGAGGATTTGAAGGAATTTTTACAATAAACGGGAATTCCAAAAGTCCTAGACATCCAAAAACCTAACCCTAGGAGATGTAGCACCAAAAGTCATGTGGGCCCCATTTGGGTAAGTTAGTACATCAACTTCCCAGGGTCGTAACTTTTGCATACGATCTTTGTTTTAGGCATATGATAGCTCGTTGGAAAGGTATATTCAAGGAGATTCATTTTGGGGGCTCAATCATGCCTTAATATATAATTGAGAACATATATCTAGAAAAAACTTCATTTAGGCCCTCAAAATGGCGCCGGAAGTTAAAACCTGCTAAAAATAGTAAATTGCCAAAATTGCTAGAAAGTTATTTTGAGACAGTTGGAAAAGGTGGGTGGCCACCGATATCCACCTGGATCACCATAGATATCCAACCATGTGTCAACAACTACTAGACAGAACATGTTTTCTATCACCTATTCTATGAGCCAGCTAGGGAGTACATGGAGTTGCAGTTCCTCCACATTTTAAGCCTCTCAGCTTCATCTCGTGTTCAACATTCAAAGGAAATATGAAGGATGTAACCATTTTGTTGTCACGGTTGCATCATATGTTATCAATCACTGGAATATCCAAGGGCCTTCCAGTTAGACAGTTACTTGAATGGCTATGGTGGAATTTTACTTTCACCTAACATTTTGTAAAATTTTCAATTAGTTTATGATTGTACATAAATAAGATCCTTTTGGAGCCCATGTGGTTTTTTTCATTTTAGTAGAGCAGTGTACATATTTCCCTATTTTATTCTGTGAATATTTTGAGCATGACTCCATAACCCAATAGTTAAGGCACTGGAACTACGTGCTCTTGGCAGCTTGCAGGGAGCATGCCATCCCATGTAGAGCCTAATGTTACCACATAAACTTGTCAAAGCCTTAGGGTTTCCAGTTTCTACCTTAAGTATACAAATTTTCCCTATCTCTCCTTATTTTGTAGACCCGATCGTAAGTTTTCCTCTTTCAGCTTGTATTTTTCTTTTTTTTTCCCTCATCCGTTTGATTGACCTGTTTTTCCTTAGCATCTTTCCTAAGAAATATCGGTCGTAAAACTCTCTGTTTTCCATAAAGTCGATCAACTCTCTCTTTGCGTCTATCAATGATCCTTTGTTTTCCTAAGCCCTCAGCCAATCATCCAAGTAATCATTCATAAGACATAATTGTGAGCACCAAGCACAACACTTGAAGCGGTTTGATGTGGTCTCAAATCAAGGAGACAAGCAAGGAGCAGTTTTTCGTAGTTTCTTGAGATGGAGCAGTCAAGGAGCAAAGTCATCAGAACTCGCCAAGTGAAAAATTACAAAATGATCTAGGTCGTTTGATCGTGAATATTTGAGGGTTGTTAATCTGACATCGACAATTTTTGGAGGATCGAGAATTGGGAGTTCAGGGTTCTCATCGAAAAGGTGCATCCACAGCCCAAAATATCGAGACCCGAAAAGATGATGGTTTAAGTATGATCCGTTCAAATTAGGGGATGCGTGGCACCGTATCAGCATGATCGGGATTTGGCAGAGCGGGTTTTAGAAGTAGAACATAGTGCAAGACCCTTGAAGCGTGATATTGCAAACCACCTAAGAATTAGGCCTATGGTCTCAGCACGAGGTCACATGGAAGTTGGTCTAGAAAGAGGGGCTAGCACTCATCACATAGCCGATGTTTCATGTTGATGGGGAAAGGATCATGGTAGTCTATTTTGAAGCAGGCCGACCACCGATCTCAAAGGTCATGTCATGATTTCGGGCATTGCGATGTTGGAATCAAGTTGGAGTGAAAATTCCCGAAAGGAAAAGTCTTGACAACACCTTTTTATGGAAGCTCCAGGTCGTGGAATGGGGTCACATGCAATATTGGAGTGATAGAGGGGAGACGCGCCAAAGTTCAAGCACGCCTATGTTGAATTCATAAGGAAAGAAGGATGGCCCGAGGCACCGAAATTATTTTGAGGAAGTCATGGGCACTGCCTAAAGAATTATTGGGTGTCAGGCTTCATCCTGATCCCAAAGAAATCATTTAATGGAAATGGGGGGAGGTAGTTGAAACCTTGTTTCACCCCATAAATGGAAAGCATGGAAATGTTGGTCGTGGAGGCAGACTATCAACCCAAGGTCCCCCTGACAATGAATTCTCCTGCAAATCCCATACCGATCCGAGATCGTGTCTGATAGAAGAGTGCAAGTGGGGTCTGACAGAGGAAGATGCAGATGCAAATCCTTGAATACAGTTACCAGAGAATTCTTCTATAGGGGGGCGAGTTCATATGAGTATATATACTCAATTTTTATATTTTGTAATGGTCGATGGTAGAGCAAAGCTCTCGTATTATAAATTTTTAATGAACATTTTCATTCTCTGGTTATGTATATGTATTTGAAACTTATTATTTAATGGAAATCAGCTTCCCTACTCCCTCTAATTTCCCTCTGATGCTGAAAGACTTCATGATTGAATGATTCACTTGAATTATTGTGACTACATTATGATGAAATTTTCATTATAGTGTTGTTATATTTCCTTTTAGTTTCTTTGAGATTTAAATTCAAGAAGTTCTTGTGTTTAAATTGTTCCTCCTTGGGCTACTGAAATACCTGATGTGCTCAACAGGCCTCTACATCTTCTCACCAAAGTATTCCTCCTACTCACCCTTAATACAACCTAGTGATTAAAGTTAAGCCAAGACCTCACCTGCCTACACATATCAGTCTAGTTTTTTGAGTTAACATGATACTTTCCTGAGACTGTGCCCATTTAACCCATTTATACCAACATGTGACATAAAAATATGATGGGTATCAATCTTACCATTGTCGCAATCCAGGGGTGACTTCTGGTGCTAACAGAACATACCTATGCTCAATACAAGGAAGTGCATGCGGGAGATGGACACTCAGGGGAATGTCCCCTCCTAGGTATAGGGTGTCATATTGTGAAGGATATAAACAAGGCCCTACTTGGTTGAGGATGAAACATTGTTGAGGAAAACAATTTATAACTCAAAGAGAGAACCGACAATAGGCTCAATAATGCAAGCAAGGGCATGAGATGTAATCACAACTTAATGCCAAAAAATGTATTTTTTTGTAATCTTAGTCTACTTGGTTTGAAAAAGGGATAAAATTGCACCAAATAGATGTCCTTTAAAATCCAATTTACAAGTGTGAAAGAGACAAGTTCACTCAAAAATATTTTCTCTTTTTGAAAATGAATAAAAAAAGAGCTTAACTAATACTCACGATATTTCAAATCCAATTAATGAGTGTGAAAGAGACAAATTCACTCGACAATCTTTTCGTTTTTTAGACCAGACTTGTTGAGAGGTTTCTAGGTATCATATCATAGGGGACGACAAGGCTCCCATTCGGGATTTCTATGAAGGGTCAGTATCTTATGAATAGCTGACACAATCTTGGGAAAACCCAAATCTCTCCAAGTCGAGGCATATAAAGCGTTAGCAGAGGCTGCCTTCTCGATGATATATTGAATAGTGTCTCTTAGTTGAAAGGACATAGGGGGAGGAATTGGATACCCCATAAGACCATCCCAGTCAAATGGAACCTTTCCAGGACTTGGAGGGAGAGTACTCAAGGACAGTAAAACTCTCTCTTGTTCAGAAGGTGTAGTACTAGAAATTATGATGAAATGGTATAGAAGGTATATAAGGTATAGAACTACAAGAGCGGGATCGACTGAAAATTGCATCGGCCTGACCACTTCTTCAACCATTGGTTGAATAGGATATGAGACAACAAGGTCTAGAGATGCATCACCCACCAAAATAGGAGTGTTGTCAGTTGAATATTTCATCGACACGACTATTGGTTGAAATGGATGCGAGACAACAAGGTCAAGAGATGCATCAACCCCTAAATGAAAAGGGGTGTCAGTCGAAGATTGCATCGTCATGACCACTATATCAACCAAAGAAGAAAATGAGTGTAGGGAAACCAAAGATGAATCAGAACCTGAAGGGCCCCTAGGTGAGGACCACGCTTCCGATATCCTAGTAGTAGCAGGACACAAACGAGTAAGGTGATCTCCTTTGCAAGTCCTACAAAGGAATTTGGACTTACATTTAACACGTCTAGGCTTCTCGATCATATGAATTCCCCCAATGTCATTTACAATGTATGGTGACATTCTCTCACCATGACTGGAAGAGGATGGAGTTTCATATCCCACATGATGTACAGAGGTTGGCGATGTGATATCGATATGACTCATGGCGACTAGAGAGATGCCCCCTGCATGACTAGCAATGGCTAGTTGCAGGTCTTTAACATGAATTGCAGAGGTCATCGACCAATCTCCAACATGACTAGTAGTGGTTGGTGATGGAGCTCCAGTGTGACTGGCAGTGACTGGACTAGTGGCGGTGGTGAGTTGTGGAATTTGAGACCAAGTTCTCGGGAAATACTAGTTTTGAGAAATTTCAAGCCAAGAAGGGTTATGGTATACACCATGGCCCTATCTGTTAGGATAATATCCTCTTCCATACTGATTCATAAAGGTTTGTAAGGGAATCGACACCAAGGAAGCCTCTTGTGAAGAGAAAGCAACATGACAAAGGTTACTCATCTGAGGATATGTGTTTCTCTTAGATGAAGAAACTTTGTGAAGGTGATTTCCCATATTATAAAACTGACTCCCCCCGGATGAAGCACCATAGGACATATGGAGGTCCTCCGTGAGAAAATCATTTGTAGGAACTAACATAGCAGAAGAAGGATAGGTGGACGGAGTGTAATAAGTAGAATGACTGCCCATTTGAGCACTTGCTCCTGGAAAAGTGGATTCGTAGGAAGAAAGATTCAAACCTCCTATCGTAAGAGTTATTTGAGGGATATGATTCCCACCAAATGGAGAGGGAGAGTAAGGAGGCAAGACAGAGGGTGGAAAGTGCGAAGAAATGTATGGCATACCATGAGAAAAATCATTAGAGACCCAAGGCATTGACTAAGTACCATAATTTTGCATCCCATTATGAAACACAGATGAATTTGTCCCCATGAAATGAGCAAATGTCATGGGGGGGTAGCGTTAAATGAGGGAGCCAAAGGGACTCCACTATCCATGATAATGACACTCAAGGCGCAATACAAAATCCTAAGGTCAAGTAATAATCAAAGAGCACACCAAGAATAATAAAACCACCAATATGGACACAAATAGGATAGTGTGGCTGAAAGGGACCTCCCTCTCTAAAGTAGGTATGCCTCGCCTAAGAGGGGCCTAAGAATCCACTGCTAAATATTCAAGGAAACATAATCAGTTATAAGTTCCATCGTGGGATTAACAACCAGACGCTCAGATCCCTGCAGAGAGGTAATTTTCCATAACGTTTGTGTGTTTTCTAAACCTTATTTGATCCTGGGTACCTGTAGAATAACCCCTGCAAGCAACCTATGTGGAACCTAAGTCAAGAAACTAAGAAACCATGGTATAAACGATGCACAGGAGAATAGTCATAAGTCAAGTCCACCATATGGGAAGGGTAGCAAAGATTGAAACCTTGAAATCACCACCTCTCACAGAGGTAAGGGAACTATAAATATCCTCATATACGAATAGATCCCAAAAACAATAGCTATCACTAAGAAGGTATCGGGGGGATGTCCCTTCAACCCACCTCACGTGACCTCATGCTTAACTCTGGTGTAAGCGAAGCCTCCTGATATTACCTATTATACAATGGATTTCTCCACTCCCTTAAACAAACACATATGTTTATTTAATAGCCTTGGAGAAGTTTACTCACAAAATCCTATTCCAAAGCTCTAAATCCTAATATAGTTTGTGCACCCTAGAAAATAAAATTGTTACTAATCAATTTTAAATTATAGCATTAATTTTAATGCCCTTGCTTACTCAAAAGGCGTGGTTGTGAAACTAGTGATGTTATGACTCAACAAGTAAAATAAATGAATATGAATACAATGCAAATTCGTAACTTCAATTTCCAATAAATAATATGCTTTTCGAAAATGCAATTTTCAATTCAATTATGCAATTCTAAATAAAATTCAATCTTTCTTTACATGCACTATTATAAATGACAAAGAATCAAGAGATAAAAATGCCGATCAATGTAAAATGACTAATATTTTTGTATTTTCAATATAAGAGAATGAAAATGCAAGGACTGAACATCAACTTGATATGAACACTCTACTATGTATAGAAACAAACAACTCAAGTATGATATCAAGGAGAAAAACACCCAACCCAAGGTGCGAGGAAAATCAAAATGAAAATATGACGAGAAATACATTGCCCAAAAATTCAACCAAAGACAGGTTTCCTATCATTCCACACACACTTAACAATCACCACAGAGACCCAAGAAGACTCAACAATCATCAAAACCTACCCAAAAACCATCAAACCCAGCAATGAAGCAACAAAATTTGATGTACGCGACTGTTCAAGGGAAAATCATGTATGTACGCAGCTTGTAGAAGTATGTCACGCATATGTACATGACTGTCAAGCAAAAACCCGCATATATGTGTCAAAACATAGCTAGTCTAAGGAGAAGGCTAAGAAACTCAGACCTAGAGTGAACATAGGTTGTCAAGAAATCATATGACAAGAAACTCAATATGAATGAGAACAATCTAAGGAGAAAAACTTTCCAAACCCCCAAAAAGAAGATTCCCTCCCCAATATGGTCGCCAATTATGTTAGGAGGAAAATCTCTCTATGGCTAGGGGTAAACCACAATAGACAAAAATGAATGCAGAAATCAACTCTAATATCAAGTATGATATATAAAAAAATATGCTAACAATACAATATAAGATGCCTACCTCGTCTAGACATTCGATGAAGTCCATTGTTGAGCACTTGACCCAAAGCAATATACCTACAACTAGTCCTCAACAACAAATCAATGCAAGCCTATGGTGATAATATATGATGTTGGCACATTCAATAGCATAATCCATCAACATTCATAAAAAATATGCCCATGGAATACAATGATGATTTTAGGGGCTAAATTTCTCTCATGGGCTAATTTTCCATGGGTTTTCCCCAAAAAAGATTCGTTATTCTAAAAATGATTCACCCAAATTCTAAAGGATAAAAACAAATTAGCTTAAAAATCACCAAAATTTAATACAAACTATATAAAATCATTAGAAATATGAATATTTTTAAAAAATATCGCCAAACATTTTATAGTTGGCATATGAAGGATTAGTAAGATTCGTCAAGGTTTCTACATTTTAAAATAAATTTCCATCCTTAAATCATCCCTGATGAAATAATAATTCAAATATTTGAAAGATATTAATTCGACGAGAAAAGAGTATTTATATTAAGATATAATCAACATAAGTGAATGAGTTACAAACTTCCGTGTCGGCATGGTTCAGAACTCATAAACTAAGTTCCTTCCAGTTGGACCTCCACCACTTCAATCCTCCACCAAAAGCAAGATCATATAAGAGAGACAATGAATGTCTCAATCAATAAGGGAAGAGCTTGGGGGTTGAACAATGTGTTCAGACTTAAAGAAAAAAGGGATGCAGACTCAATGTTAAGTGAATAATTTCTCCAGAGTAACATTTCTCTCAAGGTTGAATTATTTCTCTTCTTTTCCATAGCTTGGATTTGGCCCATTTCTAGACTTCAAGTGGAATTGAAGGGCTGATTCGAAACATTTCCAGTATATGGAAGGCCAGGGATCATTGATCTCGTGACGTGACATGGAAATCCAACACCATTTTTTAATTTTGGGCACATTTCCCGATGTACACGAGCTATAGTGGTGCAACCTGCATATACACATGTTGTAATATAGGCAAGGAGCATATATGTGGAAAAATCATGTTTTTAACTCCTGGATTTGAAAAAGGAGGCTTCAAGTATGCATAGGGAAATGGAAAAAGTCCCTTTGTGCAACATTTCATGGGGTGAGGAAAATCTTTCTATAACACCTTATTTACCACAAGAGAGATAACGTATAAATTTTATGCATCAATCAATAAAGAAGAAAGAGATAATTGTAGTCAATTATGTTGATACTATAGTGGGAAAAACCTCCTATGGACTACACTAGGGTTCAACATGTAGGCAGATATAACCGTCTAAAAGTATCCTACTCTTTAGGCTACCTTGAATATACCCCACATTCATATAATAAATATAAAGTAAGAGGATCTGGTAACTCTACCTTAAACTCTGCATCCGGTGTCGATCCTTTCACATTCAATTTCTCCTCGACTACAAGTCTCCTCCCAAGGACGACCTGCATTCACAAAAAGACAAACAAGAAACTACGAACATGCATCTCATATATGAATTAGTGGGTTATATGTCAGTATAAAGCATAAATCAAACATAAATATTGAACACATCATATTGCAGGATAGAAAAAGTATTCCTTTTATTGATATCACAAAGTTTACTTACAATGAGATCGACAAATGCTCCTCGAACCTGGTCCGAGATCCTCTTCACCAATATCCAACTGCATTCCACATATCTTTCTCCTCTCACACTCTCTCTAGGGAATGAAATGGGCTTATAATGGAGGAAAAAGGAAAGAATGGGCAATTCTGGCACAAAAATCACAAGGTGGCTGCAAATTCTTGGGGCAAGGAGGGGATGTGAAACGAGTAGAGTTTCACTATTCTTATGATTATGTTTGGAATGATATCCCAACACCTCCTTTTATATGACAAAAGGATGATTATTCGGTTGGGTGACAGTGTTGGCCCTTGACTAAGTTTTGGAGAACGTTGGTCATGTTTGACCATTTTTTGGACTTCGACAGGCTGGTCGAAGGCGGAGCATAAGGAGAAGTGGATATCATAGGATCTCGGTCCCTTTTGTGGGATTTTTGGTTTTAGGTTTTATGTAACGGGTATGGGATGTCGGTCCATGGGTTTACCCATGTTTAGGCCCCATTTTCAATGTATAAATAGACATCTAGGCGATGTAAGAAAGTAGTAGTAGTGAATGTTTGTGGCTTAGTGTAGAGATAGAGGCTTTGTGCATACTATTTGTTAAGACTTTCAGAGCTAAGTGTGAGTGATTATAATAAGTTCGTGTGTAGACTATGTAAGAAGGCTTTGTGATGTGACCTAACTTGAGGAAGGAGGATCTAGCAAGGTGTGTGTAGATATCCTATCTTATACAGAGTGGGTATTGTGGCTCTGTGCATTGAACAAAGATAATAAAGATAAGAAGAGTTGGTGGACATAGCCCCATGCTGGGGGTGAACCACGTATATCTTGTGTTGTGTTTTCTTTGTTCATTATGGTTGGTATGTGAGTTATGCTTGTTGGGCTCTAAACATGTCCTAAAACCAGCCTTAGTTTAACATTAATTTATCAACCCGAGGATTCATCTTTTATTTCAATAATATCAACAAAGTCTATGCAAATAGTTGTAGAGGCTAAAATCGTGTAGTTAAAGCAAATCTTAGTTTATCAACAATCAAGTTCCTCACATATTCCTTTAAAATTTTGAAGCTAAGATCTATGACAGAATTGAAATGTGATCTACAACATGTTGTGAATTAAAGAAATTAACTAATCTGTTGAATTCATCTACTAAGAAGCAATAATCTAATCTAGGAAAATACTTGCAGAACTAATCTATCAACTATTAATCAACTTGTTAGAAAAGAAACAACGAATTATTATATCTGTGAAAAGGGACAACAAATGTAATCTAATCGAAAGGAACAAAAAATATAATCTAATCAAAAGGAACGACAAATGTAGCCTAATCAAAAGGAACAACAAATATAATCTAATCGAAAGGAACGACAAATGTAGTCTAATTGAAAGGAATAGAAAATGCTAATTTAAGCGAAAGGGACAACACATGAAAATGAGAGGAATTGTCAAGCAGTAAACTACAACAATGGATACTAGAAAAAAAATCGATAACATTCATATGAAACACCTATCTTTTGTAAGCAAACAATATAAAAATATCAACACACTCATGCATTCATCTTAACTATTGCAAAAGAGATTTAAATCACAGAACGGAAATCAAACTGATACAATTACAGATTGAGACAATAACTCCTTTAGACTGGGCTCCCGGTCCTTAGAAGCACTTCTACTAGAAACTCAGTATGCAGGAATGGTGAAAATTCCAAAAGCTTCAATTAATTCCATGATTGATACAACATTTACAAAAGACTGCTTTCGTAGAGCAATTCCTAATTTTGAATGCTTGGATAAAATTCTTATATTGATCCTTTTCAGTATTCATTACCCCCTATATTTTACAATGATATGGTTAAATTAAGCTATCCTGAGGATCGAAAGATCCTTAGGATTGATTTTACTATTTATAAGGTTTACAAAATAGGGAATTGATCTTTCTCAAAACTATTTTGTGCCTCATGTCTTCAATCTTAAACAATATTCATATCTTCGAAATCTCCTTAACTATCTTGGGTTTGACAATATTTAACCATTCCTGCAACAAAATCACACAATTCCAACCAAATATTAGAATTTATCTAATATTACTCAATGATATTTCTAGAAGACATTTTAATCTTTTCTTATCCTAGTTATCCCTAATTAACAGAAAATCCAATTAAGATTATATCATAAACCATGAGAATAAGGAGGATATTTGTACCTTTTTCACAACTCAACAATGCTTAGTGTAGCAAAATATTTTAGATGCATCTGATATAGTATCTTAGTTCTTAGTGATGTGAATGAATGCTAGATCTGATCTATTTCTATATGCTAAGTGCTTGGATGTGTTAGGTCTTGTTGAATACTACATTGTTTTGTAATTAGGGTTTTCTCCTACGAAGTGGATAAGAGTTAAATATTAATGAATGTTAACTGCTAAGTGCTCTATTAAGTACTATGATCATAGATCTGTGTCCCAACTAGGTTGTAGACACTTGAGTCATGAAACCACCCCTGTCTTTACCTCGGGTGAGACTTCATCTGCTTCACAGTTGTTGTCGAAAGGGTCTGTAGTTAGGGTTTTGTTGGTGTGTTGTTGAAGCATTGAACCCTGGGTCTGCCCCTGTGTCAACAAACGGTTCTGTTGTTGGGACTTGAAACTATGATTGTTGCGAACTGAAGAAAAGAGAAATATTTGTGCATAGATCTGTTGCTTTAGGGTGCAATACTCTACTTGACTTGCAAAGATCTGTGCTAATAAAGGAATCAAATCTGAAGAAAAGAGGTAAGATCTTAAAGCTTTGTGCTCTGAGAAAGGTAAGATAAGTGAAATTTTTTGTTTCGAAAGAATGGATCTAGGTATGTTTGATAGATTTTATCTTAGTCTGGAAACTAGGGCATGGTTAGAAGAAAGAATATTTGATATGAATAGATCTAATAGAAATAGTGAAAGATATGTTATTCCTATGCATAGAAATAATTGTTGGACTAACAAGTGGATGCAGGATCCTAGAAATATTTTTTTGCAGATCCACCACTGTGATCCTAGTGTGCAGTACAGGAAAGGTTGTGGATCATTCAAGAGAAAGAGAGGATTGAATCTTTGTTATAATTATAGAAGACCGGGACATCTTTCTAAGGAATGCCTTGATTGAGGTCCTATTTTCCTTTGTTGTAAGGCTACTAGACATGAAGTTTTAGATTCCCTAGAATTATTTATAAAGTTGAAAATATGAACATGAGACAAGAAGACCATGAGGAAGGTCAAGAGACTAAGAATATGTTCAAGAACCAGAAAAAATCAGAGATTGTATTATTGCAAATGAAAGAAACCTTGACTAATCACAGAGACATCAACTTATCAGAGGTATTAAAAGAGAAGGAGTGCATATAAACAAGAATAGGAGACTTCGACATAAACTGTGTCCTGGATGATGAAACACAGGTGAATATCATGACAGAAAGAACTTGGGAAATTTTGGGAAATCCTTCTATGGTTCCTTCATTGGGAGGAATAGGATTGTTTAAAGGGAAGATGATAACCCTATGTGGAGGACTTACCCAGATAACTATGAGTATTCATGGAACTTTGACATAAGAAGAATTTGAGGTCTTTAAGTTTGTTGAGAACAATGCCCCATTTTCTATTTTTCTAGGAAAAACTTGGGTTGAGAAATATCAAATACGAAGGAGACAAGAAGAGGAAGCTATAGAACATAAAAAGAAAGAACTAAGAGATTTCATGGTTAGGATAATAGCGCACTTAATGGAAGAACAAGAGGACCAGTTGAAGCTACTAAGGACTAGAGACCTGGATGTCAGTGTTGAAAGAACACAAGAAGACTTGAAACTCTTGTCCATACAAGAGAGTAGAGAACCTACCCTAGAAAGAGAAGAAGTATTACCTTCAAACCCTATGAAAGACCCTCCACAGTGAGAAGTTACTATGCCAAGAGGATATAAGAACAATAATGGAAGGAGGAAACCAGTGACTCAAATGATAGGAAAGAAATCTAGAAAGCTCAGCAAGAAGAAAGAAAAGTCAGAAACATTGTAGCAAGTTCCAGAGAGGACTTTGCAGAAGGAAGTTTTGCAGAATTGGAACTTCATCGGAATAGAATAACTAGAAATACAAGTCATTCCAAGCACTCTGCAGAAAGTGTGATATCAGAGAGAGGAAACTTCTCGGAGTGCAGTTGAGAGAATCAAAGAATTGACCTTGGAATGAAAGAAACTTAGCAGTCGAAGTGCATAGGCTTACGAGGGCCTTGCAGAGGACCCTGAACTAAGGACATTGGAGTCATAGCTCCAGGAAGCGAAGAAACAAGAAGAAACAATGAAAGAATAGTTGAAGCTATTGTCACCGGTTGAGATGATGAAAAGGTCACAATAACAGTGCATGGTTCAGCATCAAGTCCATGGCATCCCAAGTAAAGTCATGGAAGTGACTTAGAAGCTCTAGCCAGTGCAGGATGAAGCGTGCACACTTTTTGAGGAGATTGAAGGACAAGGTGCAGAACTAGAAAAATTGGTCACCACAGTAGAACAACACTTGGGAGGACCTATGATGGAGAAGGTTCTTTGGGAGTTCATAGAGAAGGAGGCTCTAGCGAAGCAACAGGTTGAGGTAGCTTGAGCCAAGCTCGAGGCCTTCGAGGTAGAGTTACCTAGATCAGAGTGACTTGGGAAAAGTCACGGGTGAGTTTTGGGGGCCTATTTTTCCCTTGACCAATTTTTCGAGAACCTTGGTCATGTTTGACCATTTTTGGGACTTTGGCAGGCTGGTCGAAGGTGGGTTGCAAGGCGAAGTAGTGATCACGGTATATCGCCCCTTCTTGTGAGATTTTTGGGTTTAGGGTTTATGTAACGGGTATGGGATGCTGACCCATGGGTTTACCCATGTGTAGGCCCCATTTGCAATGTATAAATAGATATCTAGGTGATGTAAGAAAGTAGTAGTAGTGAAAATGTGTGGCTTAGTGCGGAGCTAGAGGCTTTGTGCATACTATGTGTTAAGACTTGCAGAGCTAAGTGCAAGTGATTGTAAAATGTTGGCGTGCAAACTATGAAAGAAGGATTTGTGTTGTGACCTAACTCAAGGAAGGAGGATCTGGCAAGGTGCACACATATATACTGTCCTATACAGAGTGTGTCTTGTGGCTCTGTGCATTGAACGAAGATAATAAAGAGAAGAAGAGTTGGTGAATGTAGCCCCACGCTGGGGGTGAGCCACATATATCCTGTGTTGCGGTTTATTTATGCATTATGGATGGTATGTGAGTTATGATTAGTGTAGAAATATATGTTAGATGCATCTCATATAGTAGATTAGTTCTTAGTGATGTGAATGAATGATATATCTGATCTATTTCTATATGCTAAGTGCTTGGATGTTTTAGGTCTTGTTGAATACTGTGTTGTTCTGTAATTAGGGTTTTCTCCTGCAAAGTGGATAAGAGTTAAATATTAATGAATGTTAACTATTGAGTGCTCTGTTAAGTACTGTGCTCAGAGATCTGTGTCCCAGCTAGGTTGTATACACTTGAGTCCTGCAACAACCCCTGCCTCTACCTCGGGTGAGACTTCATCTGCTTCGTAGGTGTTGCTGAAAGGGATAGTATTCAGGGTTTTGTTGGTGCGTTGTTGAAGCGTTGAACCCTGGGTCTACCCCTGTGCCAACAGATGGGCTATAGGCGGTGGGAAAATTGAAAAACTACCCAATAACCCGTAATCTCAACGAATTCCTTGCAACTTTTTAAATTTTTGCAACATTTGTGGGTATATGCAGGATGTAATGGTGCATCTAGCATACGTATGTGAGTTGTAGTGGTGCAAAAAGCATTTGTACACAGGAATTAGTGGTACAAGGCACATACATATTCAAAAATATGGTTTTTAAGAAGAGTTGCTCAGTGATGACTTGGCAAAAATAACAAGTAAGAGGGCCAAATGTCAGGTATGCATGTAGGGTGAAATTTAGGGTTATAACATATTTCCCCTAATGTGTGAGGTCATAAGAGCATCTTATGGCCGAAATACATTACAAATCTTCACCAACTTACGAAGCGAGTGAGCCTAGGACCAGATTTCAGGGGGTTCCATCTGCAAAATAACAATTGTCTCACCGAGGCAGGCATACCCATGCTCGGGATGAAATAAATCATGGCTACCAATCAAATACACTATAGATACATGCCATATAACTATATAAAGTGTAGACGTGAGAAATACATAGCGGATCTACATCTCAAAATCAAAGATAAACATGTATACTATCCATCTTCAAGAAGCCAAATGATGCTTGATGGCTCGATATGAGGCCTTCAGAGCTCGAGCAACAACTTCAATATCTTCAAAACTCAGGTAGGAGTGTAATGTGAGCATACGACTTCACTACCCAGAGGTATTTGATGGCTTGTTGGGGAACACACAAGAGGATCTCGGTGATCAGATAGAGAACTTCAATGATTTTGAACAAAGACTTGATTAGACTTATGGGGATGGTTAGGCATGAGGGCAAGAGATAAACTAGAGAAAGGTTGACTCAGTTTGGGTACAATTTTTGTTGGAACAGGGGCAGACCCAGGGTTCAATGCTTCAAAAACGCACCAACAAAACCTTAACTATCGTTCCTTTCGGCAACACCTGCGAAGAAGATGAAGTCTCACCCAAGGTAGAGGCGGGAGGGTTGTAGGATTCAAGGGTGTACAACCTAGTTGGGACACAGATGTTTGATCACAATACTTAATGGAGCATTTATAAATTAACATTCATTATTCTTTAACCTCTATTCACATCACAGGTTAAAACCCTAATTACAGATTAGCAAAGTAACAACCAAGATCCAAGCATATCTAACCATTCAACACATAGCATCAAAGTAGATCTAGCATTCATTCACATCCTAAAGCACTAAGAATCAACTATATCTATCATACATATAGATTAACAAATTAAGTACATAAACAACATGAAAACCATAGCATAAAGAACATTGACATAGGATATACGTGGTTCACCCCAGTGTGGGACTATGTCCACCAATCTTCTTACATGCACCAAGCCACAACTCCAACTCCTCATATGATAGGAGATCTGCACACACCTCGCCAGATCCTTCTTCCCCAAGTTAGGTCCAAGCATAGATCCTCTACATAGTTTGTGCACAAAGAACTTACAAAACACTTTCACTTATCTCTGTAAAACTTAACACATTCATGCACAAAGCCAACTAGCCATGCACTAAGCCGATCATTAACTAGTAACTACTAGGTCTACTTCTTACATCACCTAGCTACTTATTTATGCATTACAAAAGGGGCCTAAGCATGGGAAAACCCATGGGCCGACATCCCATACCCATTACATAAACCCTAAAACCCAAGAAGCCCACAAAAGGGGGAAGATCCTGTGATCTCCACTTCGCCTAGGTGCTTCGTCTTCGACCAACCTGTCGAAGTCCCAAAAATGGTCAAACATGACCAAGGTTCTCTAAAACTTGGTCAAGGGCCAACATTCCCCAAAAACTCACATGTGACTCATCCCAAGTCACTCTTATCTAGGAAACTCTTCTTTGAAGGCCTCGAGCTTAGCTCGAGCTACCTCACGTTTCTGCTTCACCAGAGCCTCTTGCTCGACGAACTCCTGAATGAATTTCTTGGTGACAGGCCCATTTAGGTGTTGTTCCACTATGGTGACCACCTATTCCAGCTGTGATCCTTGACCCTTGATCTCTTCAAAATGTGTGCATGCTTCGTTCTGCACTGGCTGGATTCTCTGGGTCACTTCCATGACTCTACTCTAAATAGTATTGACATGTTGTTGAACTGTGCATTGCTCCTGTGACCTTTTCATCTTCTCCACTGTGGTAAGCAGCTTCAACTACACTTTCACTATCGATGCCTGTTTCTTTGCCTCCTAGAGCTGTGCCTCCAATATCCTCATCTTTGGGTATTTTGCAATGCGCTCGTAAGTCTGTGCACTATGGTTACTTAGTTTCTTGCATTCTAAATCCAATGCCCTGATTCTTTCTATTGCACTCCTGGTATTTTCTTCCCTCTGATCTCTCACTTCCTGCGGAGTTCTCAACAATGCTTGCAGTTCTAGATCTGCTACTATCACTTGAATATGTTGAATGGATTTAGAGAGCTTTCCCACTTGGCTCTCAGTTGCCTCCTCTTCCATCTGGGCCAAGCTTAGTACATAGAAAATTTCTCTAGCCACTGCCTCCTTGACCGCAGTCTACTCCACGAGCAACTCGTATTTTTCCCTCTGGATCTGCTCTCTATCCTCTTCAAACTTTGCTCAGAGGTCATATTTCTCTTGCTTCGCAACCCGAAGTTGCTCTAGGGTTTCCTCCTTTGCTTGCTTCAAGGCCTTTGTGACCTGCTCCTTTTCTTATTGTACTTGTCGAAGGCAAGCCTTTGTAGCATCTACTATCCTTCGCAATTGGGTGGGCTCATCCTCCAATTCTGCACCTTCTAATGATGACGATGTAGTGGACACTATGCAGCTCGAATAGAGGGCTTGTTGTACCCCTTTCAACTTTTCCTCGATCCTATCATACATTGTCTCCTTCTTGTCTTGTTTTCATTGCAAAATATCCTTCTAAGTGTCTGATACAACTACTATGATGAGGTAAATTTCATTCACTATGAGCACAGTCTGTAACTACAGTTTGTTGGCTTGTGACTTCTTCCACACTGAGGGTTTGTTCAGAGAAACCTTTATTTTATTTTATGTCTTGGACTCTGTAAGGGGATCCTTTGGCAGATTCACTTCTCCCTTTTCCTGCTTGTCTTCTTCCCCTTCCTCTTCCTGGTTTACTTCATCATTTCCTCCTCTTCTAGGTGAATCAGATGCAATTTCCTCTGACGCGCTGTTTATTTCCTGTACCTCTTCCTTCTTCTTCTTCTTCTTCTTAGCGCTACTCGATCCATCATATTCTCCATAGGTGACCATGGGAATTTTGATGATATCGGAGTTGGAGATATATGTCTGCTCGACTGGTACAAGGAATTAAGCCAACCATTCCTTGGTTATCTCCTCCATGTCTTCATCGGTTAATTTGTAATACAACTACAACTCCTCCTTGATTTCATACTTGCACACAATGATGTAAATGAAGTGCTTGTCTGCATGGAACTTTGCTATTGTCCTGTAAGTATGCAAGGTATTCGGAGTCATTTAGGGGAAAGAATTAATGGCTCGCATGAGATGTAAGTAGTAAGTGTGGAAGAAAGTGTTCAATTGCCACTACTTCTCTATATCACTTGAATACCACAAGGTGGTGAACCTCGCGGCCAGTGGTTCGAATGACTCGACTTTAGGGAAGTTCACTCCCTTAGACATATCCCAAGCGAAAAAGGAAATGAGAATCAACAACCAGCTGAAGTGAAACTCATATCCATGGTATTGCACTTCGTGACAATCCTACTCCAACTAGTTGATGAGGTAGCTCACCCATTTCATATTCATCCCTTCAATGCACTTTCCTGGGAGGTCGACGATGAACCCCATGACTTGCATTGTCTTTGTTATTACTGGAATTTCATCCACAAATGGTTACAGGAATCTAGCATCTTCAAACACCCATTAGTTCATCCATGGCCTAGAGAATGAATTTCCAAAGGGCACAAAACTATACAACTGGTTAAAAAATCATCATGCGCTAAGGATACAAAGGTAGCGCGCACACATGTGATAGTCAAATAACATCGAAAAAGCACATATGCGCTCGATGCATGACCGTGGATGCAAAAAGTTGCGCACACCTCAGAACGATGCATTTATGATTTTGTTCGGCCTTCCACCCACTTCTGGTTCGTCTCCCAAGTCGATTTGACACCCAAATCTGAGTTGAATCTGAGTGGGTGGCTGGTCAAAGACCTAAGGGTGCCCTAAAGAGCCCCTTGTTCACACTAAAGACTGGTTGAATAATGCCTCAAAGCTTTTCTATAAAAAGAGGCCATGGGTGCACTATATTTTCAGGGAATTCATTTGTATTGTTATGCTGCCTATATTCTCTTGGAGGATCCTCTTTCCTCATCAAGTGCATACAAGAATCATTTCATTTAGCCATTCATATCACCTCTTGAGTGAATGTGCTTTGGATTTTCTTCACCATTTCCTTCTAGTTTGTTACTTGTAAGAAGATCTCAATCATTGGGGGTTCAAGAGACCTCCCTTGGAGGAAGAGGGGACCCATAAGTCTCCCTTTCTCTTTGGTTTTTTCCCACTAATACAACTTATCCATTGGTGGCATACATGTTGTTTATTTTCTTGTTATATTTCCCTTATGCACTCTAGTTTAGTTTCTTTTATTGTTATTAGCTTATTTATTTTCTTATTTCTTATGCTTGATGTTTCTAACTCTTGCATTCACTGTTTTCGTGTCCAGCTAACCCAACTGGACTTGTAAATTTCCTTATTTTTCTCATTTAGGTGATGAAAGGTATGCAACAGATTGGTGACTCCACTAGGGATAGGTATCAATTTCCCCCCCATTTGGGTTGTTTGAGCACTTCATTTTGGGTTGTTTGAGCACTTCATTTTGGTTTATTTAACTTGTAGGAACCTTAACCGATCCATGCCTACCTGCAAAAAGCTAAATTCAGAGCTGAGTTGAGAGAATTTCATCTGAAATTTCTTTCACGACCGTGTAACAGAAAGTGTGTGGGTTTTTTAACCCACATTCGTGTCTTTTGAGAATGTGTGAAAAACCCACTGTGTTTCTCAATGCATTCTGTGCACTATGCCAAAAATTCATTTTTAATTTGTGCATTGGCACCCAATGCGCCTCTATCTACTCTACAGCCCGTGCATCTATCCAGAAAATCATACATTGTAAGGGCTTTTGTGATCTGTTGGAGGCCCATAGCCTTCTTAAGTTTGATTCTATGCAGATTGTAATATGCACCATACTTAGATATCCTCTCCACTTGAAGGGTTAGTCAAAACATAGGCACTTAGGGGGATAAAATCATTATTTATCCTCTTTTTGTTTTCATGTTGCCACATGGATGGCTTGCTTTGATTAAAGTTAAGTTGGAACATTCTATATCACATATAAAACTTACATTGGGACCAGAAATTAGACGTCAATCTTTGAGTATGCTCTTCTCTTGCACCAAAGAGCGATCTTGAGAATCAGAAAAATGATTGAAGGAAAATTTCATCTCCCTTAAAAGGAAAAATATTTAGGAGAGGACAATAGCCCCCCTCGACACTCCTCTTAGTTTATTTTTGAAACACATCTTAAAATTGTAAGGGCCCATACATGCCCACATGCTACAAAGATAGGATAGGGTTGAAATTTATATTCTTAGATTAAAAACACTAGGGAAGTTTAAAGGTTTTTGTAACGGGCCCATACATGCCCACATGTCCACAATCTAGGATAGTTTTGAAGCTTTCTTATATTAAATCACACTAGGGAGTTAAAGGATTGGTAAGGACCCACATGTCCACATGCTAGTTCTCTAGGGACTTTAAAATTCCGCAAGGTTGTACCAATGACATTTAGTAAATTAGGTAATCAAGACTTGTAAGGACCACATAAAGTTCACATGTAGCAAGGTGACACCTAACTTATTAAAAATTTGGCACACTCTCACTTGTTCACACACAAAGTTACTAATCACTCACATAGTTTTATCTAGAAATCGTGGAGTTTGAAGTAAGTTTCCTCCAAAGGGATTCCAAAACGCCCCACCCTTTTATTGATGAGACTATCCACTCCCACTTAATTTCAATGAGATTGGTCCACACCCCCAATATCACAAACAACCACATATAAAATATTTCTAAAAACTCACTAATTTTTCCTCCACAAGAGGTGCCAAAAGAAATGTTTTAGTCTAGGTAGGATCTCGGGGATAGGCATCCAAATAAATCCCCGTTATCAAGTTCTCACATCTTAAAATAGTAGAAGTTATCAAATAGGGAACTTTAAAATCCTCCAAGTCAAGTGTTCCTACACCATAAGGTAGGGAGATACTCATGAAGGGTTGAAGGCCGAGGTCTAGTTGTTCTGTGCATCCTCCCTTGAGGCACCCACCTCTTGGACGAGATCCATCCCATGACCCATTTCTTAGGCCAAAAATATTAATGTTGCACTTTGACTGAGGTACCTAGTGACCAAATGTTAGGACATCGACCCTGGTGGCAATTGTGGGTTGCAATTACACCTTGCTCGGATATTTTGTGGCTATTGGGAAATATGCCAGCACTTTCGGGATATGCACCCTCTACTCATCATTATAACTGAATTTTTTATCCTTTACTAGTTCCTCTTCTGGTGGCTTTAGACCCCACTATTGAGTTCTTTTGGAAGGTCTAGTGATATTTGAGAGGAATGACATTATGTCTTTTAGGACACAATAATTTGTTTTCTATGTCCTCCCACATGGAAAAACTCCACCTATCCACATGTATGCTTCTTTATTGATTTATGTATGATACTCTTGTGATTACATATGATTGTGAGATATATTGTGATAGGTTCAAAAAATTATAGCAAAGAATATTGTTCATTTATTTCTCTCATCGTCATTTTGCACACATCCACTTTGCCAGTTGAACATCATAGGGGACCCACAACATCCCCGTCATTCCAGACACTTGCTAAATCTCCCTCCCATTCTAGGGGGAGTTCCTAGTCTTGCCAACTCATCGACTCCACCTTCTCACACTCATGTGAGTGTTATCATCGTAGAATCCACTTTGCTTGGTTCCACTTTACTTGGGTCCACTTCCCAAGGTCAACCATCCACCCACTTTCCTTTACAAGGAAGCGGGGGGGATACTTCTTCTCCAGGAGGAAGTACAAACCCACCTAGCCCCCCTCAAGGGTCAGGGACACACAACACTCACACCATGGCTGGAACTAACCCTCCTCAGGGGTCAGGTACACAAAACATTCCCACCATGATGAGAATTAATCCTCCACCACAAACCCAGATGTCGTACTTGGCTTCCCTCAATATATCGGATCTGACTAAGCTCACCAATGATCCTATTTTGCATGAACCCACATGGCCTACAATTCCAACCAAACTCCCTTCAGACATCCCCAAATTTGAAGGAAAAGTGGGAGATGACCTGGCCAACCATAACATGACCTTCCACTTATGGTTCTCTTCAAACAACATCATGGATGACTCTGTCCAATTGAGGTTATTTCAACGCACACTCACTGGTCCATCAACCAAGTGGTATGTAGAAGAAACATATGGGTCCCATACGACCTTTGAATCTTTGGCCAAATCATTTTTGACCTTCTTTCAACTACCAATCCGTCATGACAATGATCTCGAACTACTCTCAGAGTTTAAACAAACCTCTGCTACACACATCGTTGACCACATTCACGAATGGTGTCTACGACGTAGTCTATGCAAAGAAGAAGTCACCAAGAAAAAATGTTGTTGGCACCAGGACACAGTGGAAAGAAGGACGATCATGGGAAAGAAAGCGTGTAGGAAACTGAAGTGACAACTGGAAAAATATCATCACACACGAATGCAAGAAAGCCTGGATAGAGGAAAGTGATAGTTGGAGGAAGAACAACATCCACATGGGAGAAAAACATAGTGTAAGAAGGGTTAGGGTTTTGGTAATATTCTGTATGTGGATGAAGAGCCCAAAATGTATAAATATTGATATGAAAGTATCATATGTTGTGGTGGTTGTTTTTGGTTGTGGTTGTTGTCGTTGTTGATTTTATGTTAGTTTTTATGAGGATTACGATTGTCATTGAGTGATTGTTCTGAGTATTCCTATTGGCAATACACGAAGGGTTTTGAGTTGTATGAACCGAGTTTTGTAAGATGTTGAGCAAGAAAATATAGGAGGGAAGGTATATCTGAGGATTAGACCATAGGCTATAGAGCCTAATGCGATCTAGTTCGCCTAACATAGATCTTACCCACTTTTGCGGATAACTGTAAGCGCACAGTGCAAGGAAATCAAGAACTACCATAATAAAAGAGCCAAGAGCCAGATCTTTGTGGGCATAGCCCAGGAGGGGTGAACCACAATAATCTCTATGTAATGTGTTGAATGTCTATATATCTTCAAATTCTTTCAACAATAGATGATTATAATTGATGAATAACCAAATGCGTTATTAGAATCCACTTATATTTTCAGTTATATGCATGCGATTCCTAGGAACAAGTAGATTACAGTAACAGTTCACAGAATAGGGCCTTAATCAAGAAACCCTTTATCCCCTACTATGTCCTAGACTTTAAACACTTGTCTTACAGTCAACCATCTATAGCTATCTTGGGTGAGACTGCGCAGTACCTTTCGGGCACTATGTTACCTTCTGGTTTACCAAGAGGGCTGATAATTAGAGGCTTTGTTGGAACCCCGAATGACATGAACCTTGGGTCAATAACTCAGATAAACTGAGAAGGGAGTCAATAAGTGTTATCAGACTAATCGGTAGGTGAAGACACTAACATATCTCCCTAGATCCACCTGGATCTAGAACAAAACAAGACAGAACATGACGCTTTCCTTAAGTTTTAAATATTGAATTTACTAACTAAAGAGGGATAGGTGACATACCATTTAAATGTCGCTTCCTCTCGCTATCGCCATCCTAGCTCCGTTCCAATGCTCATACAATGATGAACCTACAAAACAACACAACCAACCAAAGTGATAGTAATAGCATAAACTCAATATAAACCTATGTATGTGATCAAGGAATCATACAATAAAACACAACAAG
>JZKD02S1674807.1:173997-184591 GCA_000966675.3 Picea glauca
CAATTTAAGTTTAAATACCTGTCACTGATGCTACTATCTGCGGCAGCTTGAACCTTCTACTATCTGCAGCAGCGTGAACCTTCGCTTGAACACCCCCAAAACCGGCCACCCTACCAACCAGTACGCCTGGCCCTAGGACATCTACGGACGTCCTAGCCCTCCGAGCCCAAAACCCCTCAGCCCCGGTGTCCACTGTAAATCTCACTGTTCTCTCTCTGTCTCAAAGCTCCCAAAATCTCCTCTCGTAAACTGCATAAAAAAAAATGAATCCCCCAAAGTCAATCCTTCTCCTCCCCTTATGCCTCCTTCACCGCCCTCGCATCTCCCCCACCAACCACCTTATCCATACATTTATTTATCTTATCTGTTCATTTAGTTCATTATTAATGGACTTATCCTCTATTAAATATTCCCTTTAACGTAGGGGTTATGTTATCCCTCATGGGATACGTAACCCCATTTAACCTTATTTATATTTTTATTTTATTTTTCCCCATTGGTTTATTACATAATTAATCAATTACTTTATTCAATAAGTACTTAATCACTAACCATTAGTCTAATACTTAATCATTTAATGTCTCATTTAATAATTACTCCTTCATTAATCCTTAATCAAGGAGTTAATCATACTTCAGCTAAGTATAATCAAAATAATTAATTAATAACTTATAATCACTTAAGGTTATTTAATAATTAATTATAATTTAGCCAATGTTTAGGTTTATTTATGAGATTATTCATAGTAATAAGAAAAGGGTCATTACAGCTGAAACCCCGACAGAGGTTTGGCTCTAGTCATATAAGAGGTGGTCGTATGGACCATAGTATAGTTAGGAGGGCTAACCCATACACGCGCTCATCGGAGAATCGGTGATTGGGAGTTCAGAGCGTCAAGAACTCTTGACAATGGGGAGCGCGAAACCCCGAAACCCGATATAGAGTCGAGAAAAGATCACGGTGAAGTTCAGAAAATCATGAGGAAAGAAGAAGAGACCTGTGGGCTAGGTCGGGTGTCCATCAAGGATTCCGCTCGGGGATCCAAAAATCCGCTTCGGCTCAGCAGAAAGGAGAAAGAGGGTGGGTGAAGCCTCACGTCACCCATTTATTGCAGAATATGGAGGTCCCGGCTGAAATTTACCCAGAAGGGTCTCTTGTACCGGTTATCTTCAGGAAATCTATGCTGAGTCTCCAACTCACCAGAGGAACCTACACACACCAATTCAATATTCAAAGGGCTCAGCTACCCCCTGGTGCGAGCCATGATGAATTAAATAGGCGTGTGATAGGGGAGCAGAGGGTAGATTTGATTGAGGCAGACTGACAACCCATCCTGATAGATAAGCTCCCCAACATCAAGCATTGAATTCATGATATGATCACACCTTTAGCGCCAGAGTCATTCCCAAGTATATGTAGGCATTTCTGCCATTTTTTGGCGGTATCGATGGTTGAGCAGAGCTCCCGGTTGTAAAGTTTTAATGAAGCACTGTTATTCTGGTTATGCATGAACTTTGGAGACTTCTTGCCTTATGAATGCCAGTTTCTTTCATGTCTTTGTTTACATTGTATTAGAACAGCTCAGAATTGGAGGATCCAGTCGAGCTGTAGCTATTATAGGATGATGTTGTAATGGATCATTGTAATAGTTATGGAGCCTCTAATCAGTTCCTATGATTTCCTTAACGCTGAATGAATTGGAATTGGAGGATCCAGTCAAGTCTTCTATTCAGTTCCTTGAAGCCCTGAACCAGGAGGATCCTATGTTCAGAGTTTTTCCCCTACAAACCGCTGCAAGCCTGTTACCCAGAGCTGTTTGTTCATTTTCTCCTAAGTCTTCCCCCTGCTCATCTTTTAATCAACCCCCTAGCTGAAGTTGGGATTCCAGACTTTCTTTGTTCTTTATGTACCAGACTCAGTCCCTGAGTTAGAGTGATACCTCCTCGAGCCATTATCTCCATTTGATCACCCCTTATAAACAAATCGTGACATTAACCTGATGGGTGTCGGGCTCTGCTCCTGCAAGCAATCCAGGAGTGACTTCCGACGCTAACATTTCTGCCACCATTGCCAGGGACGAAATTGAAGATTTTCCCTAGGTAGAACGACATTGAGCCTCTGAATCCGAAGGTGCATCAGATTATCGGAGCCTTCAATATTTCTAATTTGCACCTGGCAACTCCATTGTGACGACTCCACTGGGGAGAACCTGCTTTGTTAATAGTGGATTTTAGAAGCAAGCATACGTGGTCTCATACACAGCTGCCTCTAGCTACGCCTGAAATAGATCCAGAGGTGGTGCTCAGAAAGGGAAAGGCCTCTGAAGAAGAAGCGTCCATCACCAAACCAGTTAATCCACCATATCCTTCTGTTGTAGCTCCGTTTTCTCCTCCTCAGTTATTTGACAGGCCTGTCTCTGCAGTTTCCCGTGTCCTAAATTTTGGGAGTGTTCCTATTGAGTTTTCCTCTACTGGTCTGGGACCATAGGGACAAGACTTTGTCACTCCCCTCTCCCCTGAAGCTATACCCTGGCGTAGACCCAGGACCGTAGGAGATTTCTCTACGCCTAGCTTAACCACTCCTATGCAAAGAGGAGCACCTGCTGACTTGAGCTCAATAGCCTTCTCCTTAAATCCCCTCTTGTTCCCCACACCAATTAGAGGCTCATTCTCAGCAGTCCCTTCGCGAACTCCTTCTCCTCCCATCTCTCCTTCACCTAATATTCCTATGGCTAGTGCTAATCCCCCTCTGAATAGAATGGACACCATAGTTGTTGCCAAATATGCTCCCTTAGTCCTTCCCCATCCTATGAACCCTCTCCCTGCTGGAGATTACTTGAAGTGCATGCCCAAGTTTACTGGGGAAGGAGACATAACTGCTGAAGAGCACCTGGCTACTTTCTACAGTTATATAGACAACCTCAATATTGAAAATGAAGATGTCTGGATGAGAGTCTTCATCGAGAGTCTGGATGGCGAGGTGAGGAAGTGGTTTAGAGGATTGGCTCTAGGATCTATTGTTGGGATTGAAGCTCTAGATAGTGCTTTCCTGAGGTAGTGGGGAGATAGGAAGGATTTCATGTATTACATGATAGAGTTCAGGTCTTTGAAGAAGATGGATGGAGAATTTGTGTCTGAATTCTCCAAAAGATTCAATAAGATGTATAATAAAATCCCTGCCGAGATAAAGCCTTCAGAAGCCTCTACCAAAATTTCTTATGCTAGTGAGTTTGGCCCCAATTTCTGCCTGTTATTGAGAGAAAGAAGAGCCACCTCCTTGGCTCAAATGCAATATGTGGCCATAGAAGTGGAATCTAATGTATTAGAAGCTGATAGATTGAGGAGCAAGGCTGATGCAAATAGGAGAAAGGGAATAACGAAAGCTTCAACTTCCGACCCAGCGGTGCCCCACCCTCAAGTGGATGAACTAACTAAGATGGTGAAGTCTCTGTCCACAGAGATGGAGAGGATTAGGGTGGAGGGAAGGCAAGCATATAAAGGCCCTCAGATCACTAAAAATAAAGGAGTATTCAGGAGGCTAAATAATTTTACTCCCCCGAATATGCAAAGAGAGAAGGGAAGGGACAGAGAAGACCAGAAGATTCAGGCCCCTTTTCAAAACAATTTTGTGACCGAGGGGGAAGAAAGGGAAACAGATGAATTGGATCCTAAGATCCATTGCTTTGGGGACACCCCTTCTTTTCCTCATCTCACTCAATCAGCATATGAGGAGTCTCTCATGGACAGTCAGCTAAATGAGCTGAGCAAGGGAGACAAGGCTAGCAATGGCCGAGGCAGGTACAACCTGAGGTCCAACAAAAAGATAGCAGCACTTGATATTCCTGAGAAGTCCACTAGAACAGAGAGACCTGCTAATGAAGTAGCAGATGATCACAGAGGTAAGAAATCTCAACCCCTCTCTCCCATTGTCCACAAGCATGTCCCTGAAATAAAAGATATTCCAAAGCTTGCATCTTCTTTTAATTTTGAGCATGAGATTCAAAAGATCAAAATCCATGTGCCCCTCACTGAGATAATTAAACATGGAGAATTTAAAAAATGCTTCTCTGAGCTTTTACAGTCTGAAGCCTCCTGCCTTTCCATAGACTCCATAAGCCTCCAAGATGAAAAGCCCACTGTCGTCCTAGGTCCCATGGTGGAAGATAGATATGACTCATCCCCTCCCTTCTACACCTCCTTGAACATACATGACAAGGTACTACACAATTTCTTAATGGACTCGGGGGCTTCTCACAACCTCATGCCCAAAACTGTCATGGAATAATTAGGACTAGAAGTCACCCGAGCCTATCATGACCTCTATTCCTTTGACTCCAGGAGAGTTCAGTGCCTTGGAGTTATTAAAGACCTGGTTGTTACCTTGTTCCAACTACCCATGAAAAGTGTGGTCATGGATATCGTAGTAGTTGATGTCCCCCCCAAGTTTGGTATGCTATTGTCAAGATATTGGATAAAAAGACTGGGGGGAACCTTGGATATGGACCTCACATATGCTACTATCTCAGTGTTTGGAGGAGAGCATAGAAGACTATACAGGGAATCCCAATTGGCCTATATAATCAGTGACGAGGCCAACCCCACCAACCATCTCATTTTCACCTTAGACACTGATTTAGGTTCCAGTGTGCTTCAACTCACTCATGCTCCTGAACCCCCTCTTAGACTCAGAAATCCAGCCACCATTTCCCCTAAACTTCC
The DNA here is from genome assembly GCA_000966675.3 of Picea glauca. Lineage (NCBI taxonomy): Eukaryota > Viridiplantae > Streptophyta > Pinopsida > Pinales > Pinaceae > Picea > Picea glauca. The sequence continues at coordinate 178,716 of JZKD02S1674807.1, forward strand.
TTCCTCCAGTACCCCCGTCTGGAAATTGTTCTTTGATGGAGCCTCTTCCAGGGAAGGCGTTGGAGCTGGGGTGGTTTTTGTGTCACCTACTTAGGAAACCATATCGTTGTCATTCAAATTAGAGTTTGAAGATACCAACAATGTGGCAAAGTATGAGGTTCTTGTTCTAGGATTAAGAGCTGCGAGGGAAATGGGAATTTAGGAAGTAGCAGTGTTCGATGATGCAGAGTTGGTGGTCCAGCAGATTAGGAATGCTTATCAGGCTAAGCATCCTCAACTCAGAAGCTACAGAAATGAGGTATGGGACCTAATTGATAGTTTCTTCTCGGCATTTAACATTTCATTCATCCCAAGAGAGGAGAACACCTTGGCAGATTCCTTGGCTACATCGGCTAGCAATTTCAAAGTACCCTTGCCGTCCAAATTCAGATATGATGTAGAGGTAAAATACAGGCCCTCCATACCTGAAAACGTCAAACATTGGAAGGTTTTCGACGATGATTTCGAGGTCAAGAGGTTCTTAGAGATTGTCGAGGAATTTTTAGAAATGCACATTGACCAAGACACCGTCTCAGAGGAAGAGCTCGATGGGGGTAATTTTCTGAATAAAATTGCAAAGCGTGACATTGTACAGCTGCCCAACAACCATATTCCCAGAGGACTGGTTCCTTTGGAAAGGATCTTTGATAGAAATGATGTATCACTAAAAGGAGAGGTCTCGGAGGATGACACTGGTACTATTCAATGCAACATTGGGACCGAGAATGAGCCCAAGTTTGTCAAATTGTCAAGAAGTCTGACAGAGGAGCAGAGGTCCGAATACATAGGACTTTTGAGGGAATTTGCTGATGTGTTTTTCTGGACCTACGAAGACCTCAAAACCTATGACACCTCTATCATCGAACATAAAATTCCATTAAAGGAGGAGGTGAAGCTATTCAGGTAGAAGCTGAGATAGATCAATCCCATGCTGCTTCCTATCATGGAGAGGGAAGTGAAGAAGCTACTTCAAGCCCAGATCATTGTTCCACTGAGATATTCAGAGTGGGTGGCCAATTTGGTGCCAGTAAGGAAAAAGAATGGGGAGATCCGACTCTGTGTAGACTTCAGAAACCTAAACAGGAGCTCACGGAAGGATAACTACCCCTTGCCAAAGATGGAACATAAACTACAGAGGGTGACAGGAGCTTCAAGGATGTCCATGATTGATGGTTTCTCTGGCTACAATCAGGTCTCCATTCTTCCTGAGGACAGGGAAAAGACAACATTCACCACTCCATGGGGAACATTCATGTATGTCAAGATGCCATTCAGACTAATGAATGCAGGGGTGACATTCTAGTGTGCCATGGACATAGCTTTTGTTGGGGAAAAGGATAAATTCATGGTTGTTTATCTGGATGACATCATAGTATTTTCAAAATCTGATAAAGAGCATTGTTGTCATCTCAGGAAAGTTTTCCTAAAATGTAGAAAGTTTGGCATTTCGTTAAACCCCAAGAAATCTATGTTCGCCATACAAGAGGGAAAGCTACTAGGCCACATAGTATTGACAGAAGGAGTCAAAATTGATCCCAGCAGAGTTGAGGCGATACAAGCCTTATCAATCCCGAGGTCTAGGAAGGAGGTCCAATATTTCCTCGGTAAAATTAATTTTCTAAGGAGGTTTGTGCCTAACTTTGCCGAGGAGGTAAAGCTTATAACAGCCATGTTAAAGAAAGAGAATGAAGTAAGGTGGAACCCTCAATCGTGGAATTCCTTTGAACAAATCAATAAGGCCCTGACTGAAGCTCCTGTGTTGATCAGTCCCGACTACTCAAAGGATTTCCTTATCTTCTCCTTTGCCTCACCTGACACAGTGGTTGTTGTTCTATTATAGACAAATGACAGTGGGCTAGAGCAGCCTATTGCTTATTTCAGCCGAGCCTTGAGAGATGCTGAAGTCAGGTATGACTCTATGGAGAAGCAGGCTTATGCTCTAGTAAAAGCTCTCAAAGCTTTTAGAACCTACATCCTACAGTAAAAAATCATCACCTATGTCCCCTCGGCTGTTGTTAAAGACATTATTATTCAGCTTGACATAGATGGGAGAAGGAGTAAATGGATAGCCAAAATCATAGAGTTCGACCTGGAAATAAGGCCCACCAAATTGATCAAAGGGCAAGGTTTAGCCAAGTTGTTGGCTGAAGCGAACTGCCAAGCTCTGAGGATAATTTTTATCAATGAATGCTCAGGTATTTAGCAAGATCAACTGCCTGATGTAGACCATCAAATGGAGCCTCCATTGGCTCAATGTCCTTGGTATAAGGATGTCATATACTTTCTGCAGGAGTTGTGGCCTCTAGACGGCCTGCAAAGAAGTAAAGCAAGAGCTCTAAAGCTCAAAGCAGTCAGATATTACCTGATCGATCAAGTGTTATATTGGAAAGACCCGCTGGGGGTGCTTCTAAAATGCATGAGTCCACCAGAGGCCGAGATGATTGTGGCTGAATTTTATAGCGGGCTGTGCGGAGGGCACCATTTCTGGAAAGCCACAGCCCACAAAATCCTCAGGGCTGGGTACTACTAGCCTACCATGTTCACTGATGTCTGCAAAAGGGTTAGAGCCTGTATCAAATGTCAAAAATTTGTAGGAAAACAACAGCTCAGGTCTCTATCGTTAAATCCGGTGGCGGTTTCAGGGCCTTTCCAGCAGTGGGGCCTAGATTTCATTGGAGAAATTCACCCTGCCTCCAGTGGGCAGCACAGGTGGATCCTGACTGCTACATATTTCTTTACCAAATGGATTGAAGCTATCCCCACCGGGAGTGCTTCCCACAAGGTAATCATTGGATTCTTGGAGGACCTCATCACAAGGTTCAGTTGCCCAAGTAAGATTGTCACTGATAATGCAGTCGCTTTTGGGTCTGAGCCATTAGCCAAGTTCTGTGAGCAGTTCAGGATTAAACTGATTCACTCCACCCCATATTATCCACAGGGAAATGGTTTAGCAGAGTCCTCCAACAAAAGTTTAATAAGGATCATCAAAATGCTATTGGAAGACAACAAAAGGGCTTGGAACTCGAAGCTTAAATTCACCCTGTGAGCTGATCGGGTGACTACAAAGAGAGCTATAGGTCTCTCCCCTTTCCAGTTAGTCTACGGAGCCGAATCCGTCTTCCCTTCTCAGCTAGCCATCCTTGTAGTGAAATTCCTCCAGGACCATCAGGAGGAGCCTGATGACATGATCAGAAGGATTCATCAGCTAGTAGAGGTCCATCAGGCTAGGGAGCAGACATTGGATAGGATTCAGGACCATCAACAGAAGATCAAGCAGGTCTTCGATAGGAAGGCCAAGAAGGAGCAGTTCTAGATAGGAGACCTGGTGCTGAAATGGGATGCTCCTAAACAAGATAAGGGAAAACACGACAAATTTGAAGCCCTATGGATTGGGCCTTTCAGAATCTCTGAGGCTTTCTCAAATAACACATACAGGTTGCGAGATTTGGAAGGTGAAGAAGTTTTCAGCGGCTTAGTGAATGGGCATTTCCTAAAAAAATATTTTGTTTAAGCCTCCAATGGCTCTTATGTTTTGTAAATATTGCCTTTTCTGTTCTTTGTTTTTACTTTTTGTTTCGGCTTAGTAAGTGACTCCATAGCCCATGGATAAGGCACTGGAACTGCAAAATGAGTCCTTAGAGCATCACAAGGACGACTCTATCCCCCATGGAGCCTAATTTTAGTAACAATTGTGGTATCGGGGTTTAAAATGGTAAGAGAACCGAGACCTTTCGAGTCTTGAAATACCGATGGGGATCCTAGCCGTTGACCTTGGAAGGACACGCGTCAGACCGTATAAGGAGAGTCGGGGTTTCAGTTCATCAGAGGATCGGAGTTTCTGGAGGCAGGAAACTCTTACATGAATGAATCGTGATACGCGATTTCCTGACTCGATCAGAGCCATTCATCAACAGAGATGTGTGGCGAGAGATCCCGCAGAGTCGGGGATCGGAGAACTGAAAGTCCCGTGCACATGACATCAGGAATCGCGATATCCCGATACACGATTTCCCGACGGAGCTAAGGACCATAGCGGGGGATAGGTGTCAGATAGTCAATCCTTATAGGGAGACAGTGCCAAGTGGCATCGGCATATCATGAACTCGGAGGTTCGTGAGTTAGATCTACAAAGATTTGCGGGCAGAGTTGCGAGATCCTGAGAAGCGATATCTTGGCAATCGTCGGATTAGCGTGTGGGACCGCAAGAGCGAGTGGAATATAGGTGGCAGGCTATCGCAAGTCCGGAGGATGCGTGCTCATTGACATCGCAAACCGAAAAATCCCGATGGAGAATATGGTTGAGGGCATATGGTAGCGGTCACTTGGACCAGAGCCTAGTCAGAGGGCTAGCACGGAAGGCGCATCGGCAATCGGAGAATCGAGAGTCTTGAGGACTTGTGTATCGAGACATCGAAAGCGCCGAAACCCCGACAAATGTTTGGCTCTAGTCATATAAGAGGTGGTCGTATGGACCATAGTATAGTCTAGAGGGCTAACTCATACACGCGCTCATCGGAGAATCGGTGATCGGGAGTTCAGAGGGTCAAGAACTCTTGACAATAGGGAGCGCGAAACCCTGAAACCAAATACAAAGTCAGGAAAAGATCACGGTGAAGTTCAGAAAACCATGAGGAAAGAAGAAGAGACCTATGGGCTAGGTCGAGTGTCCATCAGGGATTCCACTCGAGGATCCAAAAAGCTGCTTTGGCTCAGCAGAAAGGAGAAAGAGGGTGGGTGAAGCCTCACGTCACCCATTTATTACAGAATATGGAGGTCACGACTGAAATTTACCCAGAAGGGTCCCTTGTACCGGTTTTCTTCAGGAAAGCCACGCCGAGTCTCCAACTCACCAAGGGAACCTGCACATGGCAATTCAATATTCAAAGGGCTCAGCTACCCCCTGGTGCGAGCCATGATGAATTAAAGAGGCGTGTGACAGGGGAGCAGAGGGAAGATTTTATTGAGGTAGACTGACAACCCATCCTGATAGATAATATCCCCAACGTCAAGCATTCAATTCATGATATGATCCCACCTTTAGTGTCGGAGTCATTCCCAAGTATATGTAGGCATTTCTGCCATTTTTTGATGGTATCGATGGTTGAGCAGAGCTCCCGGTTGTAAAGTTTTAATGAAGCACTATTATTCTGGTTATGCATTAACTTTGGAGACTTCTTTCCTTATGAATGCGAGTTTCTTTCATGTCTTTGTTTACACTATGTTAGAGCAGCTCAGAATTGGAGGATCCAGTCGAGCTGTAGCTATTATAGGATGATGTTGTAATGGATCACTGTAATAGTTACAGGGCCTCTAATCAGTTCCTATGATTTCCTTAATTCTAAATGACTTGGAATTGGAGGATCCAGTCAAGTCTTCTATTCAGTTCCTTGAAGCCCTGAACCAGGAGGATCCTGCGTTCAGAGTTTTTCCCCTACAAACCGCTGCAAGCCTGTTACCCAGAGTTGTTTGTTCATTTTCTCCTAATTCTTCCCCCTGCTCATATTTTAATCAACCCCCTCGATGAAGTTGGGATTCCAAACCTCCTTTGTTCTTTACGTACCAGACTCAATCTCTGAGTTAGAGTGATACCTCCTCGAGCCATTATCTCCATTTGATCACCCCTTATAAACAAATCATGACATTAAACTGATGGGTGTCAGGCTCTGCTCCTGCAAGCAATCCAGGAGTGACTTCCAACGCTAACACCTTCCAACTGTCCTTTGTTCCCCACACACTTCTTTCTCCAAGGATTCTGAGACCATGGATCTGATAGCTACTCACAATCTATCTTGACAAAGAAAATCTCAAAGCCACTCCAACCAAGCTGATAATTCCAA
>JZKD02S1674807.1:272657-312352 GCA_000966675.3 Picea glauca
ACTTGGGAGCCGATCCAATGGTGGTTGGGAGGCCGACCAGCTTCATAAATGCGTCGTTTGGCAGGCGCGCGGGTTTTGTACTCCACAGCCGCGCATATGCGCTCGATGTACGAAGCTGTAGCGCGCATGCGCGCGTTTTCCATGGGTGCGATGCGCTTTTTAATTTTTTAGCCAATTTTGTATAGTGTTGGCCCTTTTGTTGTGCTGTGGAGTTAATCCTTGTGCCATGAATGACTGTTTTTCTGTGCTGATGATGCGGAGTTCTTGTCACCCTGTGCGGACGAAATTTCAGTGATAACAGGGATGACTAGGATTTAAGAGTACAAGCAGTACTTTGGGCCTATAGAACCACTTGCAAGAAGTTAACAATGCAGACCCCCTTCAAGTTGGTTTATGGTCTTGAAGCTATTGTTCCCATGGAATACTTGGTGCCAAGCTTAAGAATTATTGTCGTTACATATATGGATGACACTGGCATTGTTCAAGAGAGGCTTGCACAGTTGGTTGAATTGGAAGAAGACAGATTTGCTGGAAGATTCCATCAACAAGTACAGAAGGAATGAGATAAGGCCTACCATGATAGGCACATCAAGAAGAAGACATTTAAACAAGGTGATTTGGTATTGGTATATGATAGTAAGTTCATGAAGCATCCTGGGAAGTTCAGAATGCATTGGCTCGGACCATACGAGGTCGCTCATGTTACATAAGGAGGAGTTGCGTAGTTGAAGACTTTAAAGGGAGAATGGAAGGAAGGATTAGTGAATGAGAGCCGACTGAAATTGCACTATCACAACCAGCTACCTTGCAGCTCTCAGCAGAAGCATAAGGAAAAAGGGTTGAGGTACCAGGTGCAGTTGAAACTGGGTACCAGACATAGAAAATATAGTCTGCACAACGAAGGAGAGGAGGCAAAGAGCAGAAAGAAAAGGTTGCACTACATAGTCTGAAGTCAAAGTAAAATACAAGAATCAGATATGAAGTGCCTCGAGATGAGTCACAAGTGAGTGTTAGGGGTTTGTTGGCCCTTGGTTATGGAAGGGATAAAATATCAAGGAAGAAAAGGTGAAATACGAACTGAGCAGAAGACACAGTGACTGTTACTGAGTCGAAGTGAGCAAAAGAGAAGAAAAGATGGAGTGAAGCCCGAGAAATAAAGTCGTTGGATGAGGAGATCGAGGATGGAAAATAAGCAAGGAAGATGGATTGTGGACAACTCAGCAACTGGAAAAATCCACCATTAGATGCTTTGGAGCACCGCATGAAAAGGAAGGAAATTCAAGTTGGCGAAGCCCTGGAAACGTGGGTCAAGTTGACCTAGGGTTTAGACACCTAGGGATTTGGAATCTAGGGTTTTGACACCTAGGTCTTGACCTAATGATGTCGGTAAGTGATTGTAATGTATAAATAAGAACCTATATGAGGGAAGAGGGGTGGTTGAGGTTCGTGTTACTCGATCTAGTTGTTTTTGGTATGTTGTGAGAGATTATTGTTGTGTGAGAGAGAAGTGCTAAGTGTGAGAGCCTTCTGGTATTGTAAGGTCTTCAGCTGGGTGCACAGGGAGGGGGAGAGAAAGAGAGGAGAAGAGAGAATATATACTAGCTAAGAGTGCAGACAAGAACTGTATGCTTCATCTTAATATATTATAAATCACATTTCTGTGGACGGAGCCCTAGAGAGAGGGTGGACCACGTATATATGTCTTGTGTGTGTGATTGATGTTGTCTTATTTTTCCTTGATATACTGTTATTGCATTATTGTGATAGATCTTATAGGTGTATGGAGTATATCTAAGATGATAAGTGATATGTGGATGGTGTATTGTTCTGGTATAGGATCCACTTGATATTCCCCTTGGTTGTAGACACTCCTATCCTGCAACCCCCCCATAGCTTCTTTGGGTGAGACTACATCTGCTTCGCAAGTGTATCCGAAAGGGCCAATAATTAGGGCTTGTTTCTGCACTCTTGGAGTTGAACCTTGGGTTTGCCCCTGTGACAATAAGTCATATCACAACGAGTTGGATGAGCACCATAGGTGAAAGCTGGTCACATGATCATCTGGATATTCGTTAGGCTTACCTTCAAACTTCAGAATGTCTGAGAGAAACTTGGCTGGCATGGGAGACCAATGTGGATCGTGATATATTGGGTCGTTTAATAAGCTTGACAAGTCTGGAAAATGCAACATTTCCAGAAAAGGTAGCTTGGGTTGTTGACTATGTACAGGAGGAAAGGAGCTTGGAATTTGGCTGGCACCAGGTTACCAGGAAAATTTAGGCTATTGACCAGGGTTCTAGTAAAATCCATGGCCTTGGCCAACACTCAGATAATTCACTTGTTGAGATGTCATCGACTAACTCCTGTAGTAGGACGTTGAGGGTTCGGAAGGGATTTCTCTCGACGTTGTGTTCCAAAGGTTCTGGAAAGGGTTTCCCCTTGCCAATCCGATGGGCATAGGTACTGACCCTTGCCTAAGGTTCCATTGACCATGGAATGGGTTTCCCTCAGTCGACATCCCTGATGAGGGAACTAATCGCATCCATAGATTCCAGAGTCCTTATGAGGAGGTGACTCCTGTATTTCCCCCCTGTGTAGGAATAGTACCCTGCATAGAATTTTTTTATCCAAAACTAGGGTTTCCCCCCGTTGAGATGAAAACTGAAGAGAATGTATTTTTTCCAAACGTGTCGAACAAAGAGAATGACATTGAACCCACCAACGTGGTGTAGGATGAAGGTCCTTGACTACCTGCTCCGAACAAGCTGTAGTTCATGTTCAGCCAGACGGGCTATTGAGAAGTGCCACCAAGCGAGGGGGACGAAGGAGGTATGTGACCTCCGCCGTAAGGGAAAGTGTTATAGGGGGCTGAGTTTCCCCCTATGGACTCTTGCAGAGGAGCACTTGAGCTCCCTGCCCCCAGACCCATGGTTTGTAGAGTGAAGTAAGTGAGGTCCAAGTTCATATCAAAGTCGAGCATCCCATATGAAAACAGAGGACCCATCGCACTCTATGTGAACGGTGCAGTGATCGCCGCCATAGACAGAATAAGACTATTTCCTGAAGTAGAGGCAGTTGATACCATATTGTTTTGGACCTACGAAGGTGATTTAGGAGGTGGAACACCCCTAGTGGCGGCAACCATAGAGGGAGTGTGAGAACTCCCTGACAAATTAGCAGCATTTGCTTCCATCGCTTCTTGTAGGACTATCCGATGTTCGTGATGTGTTACCCTTGGGGGGACCACTTGTACCACGATGGGTGCCAAAAATTTAGTGATTGGGGGGTTACATGGACCTAGATATTCTACTCCAAGATCAGAAATAGTCAGTTCCTCCAGATATGAGTGTTATCCTCTCAGAGCTGTCTTGGGAAAAAATTCCTATGGCTCGGTCGCGTCAAATGACCTGATCCGTATTTTATGAGAAGAAAAAAATGAATACAGATTATTAATAGGTGACTAACACAAAATAATATAGATACAGTAAAACTAGCTTTCTATTCAATAACGAAATAAGATGAAACTGTAAAATGCAGCAGAAACAAGCTTGTTGGAATGGTGGTGGCTTATCTCTAAGAAGAGATGTGACAGTAGCATGCATTCACAAGAAGAAGGTTAAAATGAGGCTCTGAAGGCATTTTTACAATAAGAAAGAATGCCAAAAACTCTATACATCCAAAAACCTAACCCTAGGAGATGAAGCACCAAAAGTCACGTGGGCCCCGTTTGGGTAAGTTAGTATATCAACTTCCCGGGGTCGTAACTTTTGCATATGATATCCTTTTTAGGTGTGTGATAGATAGTTGGAAAGGTATCATCAAGGAGATTCATTTTTTGGGATCAATAATGCCTTTGGATATCATTAAGGATATCTATCCTGAAAAACCTTCATTTAGGCCCTCAAAATGGCCTCGAAAGTTAAAACTGCTAAAAATAGTAAATTGCCAAAATTTTCAGAAAATTGTTTTGAGCTAGTTGGAAAAGGTGGGTGGACATAGATATCCATATGGATCAATCCTACATCCTTGGGAAGTAATGGTCTCCATTTCATTGAGGTCCCCCATCAGATGAGGAAATTTCTGCTGAATTTGGCCTCGGGTGAGCCACTTGCCTTGGTGCAGAAGTTGCCCTGCTTTGACGACTCGATAAAGTTGGATCCTTTGTTGTCGAGTTCCCTTTATCTGTCTGTCTAAAATATGATCATTGGATGCCTGTTGTAGGTATTCGGGTTTTAGCTCTGTTGGTGTTAGTTGTTCTGCTACTTCTGAGGTGTCCAATAATGATGGGAAATAAGGGCGAAGGAGATCCATGTTGAACACTGGGTGCAGACCAAGGAAGGGAGGAATGTTGAGCTCAAAAGAATTATCCCCCATGGCCTTGGTGATAGTGTACGACCCATAACGGAGTGGGTGAAGCTTTCGATGGGGTCCTGTAAGGCGTTCTTTCTACAAGTGCAACCAAACTTTGTCACCCACCTGAAACTTATGCGAAACCCAATGTTGATCATGGAGATATTTGTACTTGTCATGGGACTTCTATAGGATATCTTGAACCTGTTGGTGGATGTGTTGGATCCACTCAATGAACTGGGTGGCTTTGTCAGTTTCAATTGGAGCAAGATATGAGTTGGTCGAGGTGACTGCAAGGGGAAGTGCAACATCTATGGGTCCCAATGGTTGGAATCCCAACCCCACTTGAAAGGGGCTGTGGTTGGTTGAGCTATGCAGGGCTCGATTGTAGCTATGCTGGACATAGGGAAGGCTCTCATCCCATGTGCGAGGGTGATTTGAATTATACATGCGAAGGATATGCACAATCATTCAATTTACAACCTCGGTTTGTCCATCTATCTAGGGGTGGAAGGTCGTGGATTTGGTGAGATTGGTGTCCAGCAGTGACTAGAGGCTCGACCAGAATGTGCTGAGAAATTGACTATCCTGATATGAGACAATGGTTTTTGGGATTCCAAAATGTACCCAGACTCGTTCAAAGAAGAGCTTGGCAGTGGCCTCTACTGTGATGCTCTTCTTGCAGGAAACCAGAATCACCATCTTAGAAAAGTGATCAACAACCACAAAAACACAATCATTTCCCCGCTTGGTGGACGGGAGGCCCGACATGTAGTCCATTGAGATGGATTCCCATGTCCTGTCAGGAGTAGGAAGAGGGGTGTACATGCCTTGTTTATTAGTGGTCGGTTTGGCAATAGCGTAGGCAGTGCAAGACCTAATATACTTGTTGACCTCATGTTGAAGTTTCGGCCAGTAGAAATGTTTTTGTAGCATCACCATTGTCTTTTCAATGCTGAAGTGTCCTGCCACCCGACTGTAGTGGGATTCCTAGATCAGCTTCACTCGCTCACTTGATGAAACACAGATATGTCCCAGATGACACAACAACCCATCCTGAAGATGGAAATTATTGACAACTACGTTTGCAACCAACATTTGGTAGGTGGTGGCGAAGTCAGGGTCTGTCTCATAGATTTGGGGCCATCCAGATGTCTCATGGCCGCAAGAGTCTAGAACCATGGTGAGCGATGAGACTGGAGGTCTACTGAGGTAATCAACAACGTGATTGGTGATTCCTGTTTTATAATTGATGTTGAGGTGGAATTGCTGCAAGTATGTGGACCACTTTTGATGGCAGTCATTCTGGAATTTTCCCTGTGTCTGCATGAACTGCAGTGGCTTATGATTAGTGTGGATGACTATCTCCTTCCCAAGAATGTAATGTCTCCATTGGTGGCATGCTTGAACAATGGAGTACATTTCTTTGTCACAAGTAGGGTACTTACAGACAATATCTGACAATGTCTCACTATGATAGGCCACGGGGTGGCCGTGCTGAGTGAGAATGGTGCCCACAACATAGTCTGAAGCATCTATCTCGATCTCAAAAGGATGTTGTAGGTCTGGTAGTGAAAGTACTGGAACTGATCATAAGCGTTGCTTCGAATCATCAAACCCTTGTTGTTGGGACCGGCCCCATGCAAATTTCACCTTACCACCACCCCTGTTTATTTGGCTGAGGGCCCATGCAATATGGGAGAAACCCAACATGAACCTGCGATAGAAATTGCCAAGGCCCAAGAAGCTCCAAAGCTCTGTTGGGGATGGCCAGTCATGGATGAATTGGATATTGGCTGGATCCACATGTACGCCATGTTAATCAATGATGTAGCCCAGGTAATGGACCCTATCCATGCCGAAGAAGATTTTTTCCAAGTTGGCGTATAGCTTGTGCTGCCATAGGGTGTGCAGAACCTGCTGAATATGCTGCAAGTGTTCGGCCCAAGTCTTGCTGTAAAATAGAATGTCATCCAGATACATCAATACAAAAGTATTGGTGAATGGTCATAGGATATCGTCCATCATCCTCGTGAAAGTGGCTGGAGAATTTGTCAAACCAAAGGGCATGACCAACCATTCAAAAAGGCCTTCCTTTGACTTGAAGGTGGTCTTCCATACATTTGTCTGTTCTATTGGGACCTGGTGGTATCCAGACTTCAGATCAATATTACTGAAGTATTTGTCCCTCGTGAGTTGATCAAGGAGGTCATCGATTCGGGGAATCGGGTACCGGTTTTTTACTGTGATTTTATTCAAAGCCTAGTAATCAATACAAAGTCACCAGGTTCCATATTTCTTCTGTACCATCACGATTGGGCTCCTGCAAGGTGATGAACTGGGGTGGATGTGCCCCTTGTGGAGTAGTTCTTGGATCTATCGCTTGATCTCCTCATTCTCTAACAAAGAGTGATGATAGACTAGCCCATTGGGTAGTGGTGCACCAGGGGTCAGATCGATGGCGTGCTTGACCTGGCAATGCAAAGGTACCCCTGTAGGTGAGGAGAATATATTTGAGTATTCTTCCACGACCTTATCTCCTTGCTTCTATTGTGTGGAGAGGTTGACCAAAAAGACCCTGGATGTGGCTATGATATTTCTCTTATTCTGAGAGTGAATCACGAAGAAGACAAACTTCCCCATCTGAGAGATGACCTTCCTGCATTTGTTAGCAGAGATCAAGGAAATAACACTAGGTGGGACTGCCTCAGGTATCCTGTACAATTTCCTGTTCAAAGTAATAATAACACTACGAGGCCTAGACTCATATACAACATGACGTTTCCATAAATAAGGTTGGCCCAAAATAACATCACAAACTTAGAGAGGAGAAACATCACACAATACCTCATCTTTGAAGGGATTGATGTCGTACGACAGTCAACACTATTGGCTGACGCGGAGATCATTTCCTTGGCAGAGCCATCCAATGGTGTACAGTTGTGGGTGCGGCGTTGTTGGTAGGGCTAGCCGCTTGATGAGCTCTGCTGAGATGAGGTTCTTTTGGATACCACTATCAATGATGAAGTGCAGCAGGGTGCCTTTTACCCACATCTGTGAATGGAAGAGGCGCTCTCCTTCTTTTGGCTTGTCTAGTTCACTAGGTTGGAGCTTGGTGGTAGCAACAGTGGCACTGGGTTCTGCATCAATGATCTGTCTTACCCTTTATGGTTCTGGCTCAAAGTCAATTCAGAGGCTTTCACTTCATCCAACAGCAACTGCTTTGAGTGACAGTCAATAGTGTTATGCGAAGGGCTCTTACCGAAGTCGCACCACTTCCCGGTATCTTTATTTGTCTTTTTGATGTCCTTCTTTTCTTGCATCTTGGACTGGTTGTCCTGATACTGTCCATATTTTTGTCTATCCTTTGTTCGGTGGGTTGGGGACGCACTTTCCTATATTTTGTTGTGAGGGGTTCCCAGGCCCAAATTGTTGCGTCTTTTGTTTGAGCTTCTGCTCGATTTTGACGGCATATCGGTAGGCCACGCCCAAGGATGAGATGTCTAGAAATTACATTTCAGTCTATATGTATCTATGCAGAGAACCACGATACTTGAGCACCATATGTCACTCTGAATCTTTGATACCCAACTTAGTGCACAAGGTATGGAAGATATTTGTGAAATCTGGCACTGCTTGGTCTCTTTCTTACCACAGTGTGGTCCATTTGGTATAAAGGTCATCATAACTTCTGATATTGTAGTATTGTTCCTTAATAGCATCCTTGAAGGATTCCCAGGTGGTTGTGACTTAAAATAATGAGGTTTCCTCTGTTTCCTATTTCTCACAGAAAATTTCCCACCAATCTTTGACATGGGGAACGTCTTTAAGGAGCGCAAAAGTAATCTTTTCTTTATTCGAAAAGTTATGGACAAACAAATACCCTTCTAGTAGATTCAACCACTTGTCTACAACATCTGTGTCTATATGACCTTCAAATATAGGAATATCAAAGTTTATTTGTACCTTGAAGGGGGCAACACCTCCGTTCGAAGAAGATGCGTTGCCTGTTGGTAGCCGCCGAAGGATTTGTGTGAAACTATCCATCATCTTGTTCCTCTATTGCGTGAGGGATTCCTCAATCAATAGTTTGAAAGGATCTCCTATCCCATCATATTTATTTTCTCCTGCCATGGTAGGTCACTTGGGCATGCGAGAGCTTCTTTCCTCAAGAGAAACAAGCTTGAGACCCAACTCTTTGTACTCTGATCTCGTTGGGGACATGCATTAAGACGACAAGCAGTAGACCACTCTGATACCACTGATCTGGATTTTATGAGAAGAATGAAATGAATACATATTATTAACATGTGCTTAACACAAAATAATAGAGATACAGTAAAATTGGTTTTCTATTCAATAACGAAATAAGTTGAAACTGTAAAATGCAGCGGAAACAAGCTTGCTGGAATGGTGGCGGCTTATCTCTGAGAAGAGATGTGATGAAAGCATGCATTCACAAGAAGAAGGTTAAAATGAGGCTCTGAAGGCCTTTTTACAATAAGAAATAATTCCAAAAACCCTAGACATCCAAAAACCTAACCCTAGGAGATGAAGCGCCAAAAGTCATGTGGGCCCTGTTTGGGTAAGTTAGTACATCAACTTCCTGGGGTCGCAACTTTTTCATACGATCTCCATTTTAGGCATGTGATAGCCCGTTGGAAAGGTATCATCGAGGAGATTCATTTTGGGTTCTCAATAATTCCTTCAAATACCATTGAGGATATTGATCCCGAAAAACCTTCATTTAGGCCCTCAAAGTGGCCCCGGAAGTTAAAACTGCTAAAAATAGTAAATTGCCAAAATTGTCAGAAAATTGTTTTGAGCCAGTTGGAAAAGGTGGGTGGACACCGATATCCATATGGATCATGACCCTTTTTGGTCAATTTGTCTCCATAATGGTGGCGATGGTGGCTCCAAATTAACCAACGGCAGGCCCAAAAGCCTTTGTGACTGGCGGGGCTCTTGATCTTCCACTATGTGAGAATATCAATGACACAATAAGGATTTTATAACATTGAATACCAATCACACACTAGAAATGTTCCTATGAGATAAAGAAATCAAACCACTAACTAGTTGGAAGAACAGTTACACCAGCTAACACTAGAACAACTTGCCGGTGCAAGTGCAACTCGAACGCCGAAGCACCCTCCAGATATACTTTGCAAAGAGTGGCTCAATGTATGCCCTAGGTATTGTGATATACCCCCATATTCACATGTGTAAGTCCATAAAATAAAGGCAACTAGGTTGTCATCTCCTGAACAATCACCAGGCAGGTACAGTTGATAGTTAGGTGGACCGCAATGAGAAAGGTATCAAGCCTGAAACCTATCAAGGGTATCGAAAGAAAGTGTTCTGGAATACGACTGAGGACCTCAAACAGATTCAAGACCCATGAAGCTTCATGGAAAATGTGATCAACAAAATCGCAAGACAAGTCCTGTATATGCGTTCCCCACTACGCTTGGTCCAGTTTTGGAGGGGTTATCTCAACTACCTTTCTGCACGCAACCTCGTGTTTAGCCCTTGTGTTAGAGGGGGGTCCTAGATAACTTTAATGTTTACTTGAATTTTTACACTCCCTAGCACTGACTCCAATGTTTGTGTTTTAAGCCTTGAAGAGTTTCCTCTCCAACCTAAATCAAGGCTCTAGCCTAGACTAGTTGATGGACCCTACAAACATAAAGTCTAGTAAATTTTAATTTAGCATTAATTTTAAGTGGCTTGTTTTAAGTCAAGGAAGCGAAAATGAAACTAGTGGTGTGTTTTGAGAGATGAAAGAGAAGAATCATAAATGAAACTGAAAGAAAAATTATTTCTTTTTGAGAAATAAAGATTTGCAAATTTAAACTCTTTAACCAACTTTTTGTAACTCCTTTTTTTTCTAAGATCTTTTAAAGGAAAAACCTAAAACAAGATTTCACTCGACTACGAGCTACTTAATGTTCAAATCATTCACTAAATAACTTAAAGAAAATAACTCTTTCTCCTAACAAGCAAAATAATCAACCCAACTACTTAACCAAACAAAGAAATACAAACTTTTTCTATTTTTTTTTGTTTATGCTTCAAATAAGAAACTTGAAAATAAATTCTTTTTCTTTTTCTTTAAAGAAAGAAAAAGGGGAAAAAGTGAAGACAAGAGAAGACCAAAAACTAACTGCTGGTCCACTACGGATCGTTGGGAGTCACTGAAGATACCAAACAGGATGATCAAAAAAGAGTCACAGACTCGTCTCAAACCCTTTCAAAGAAAACACAAGAAATCTTTAAAACACAAGAAAACTGATGTCAAACCTAGGCTAAAGACTATAACTACAGAGACCAGTACTAAATCAAGAAACCCCTGAGAAGTATGAATTCAATCAGGGAAGAGGTTGAGTGCCTCTTGTTGAAGAAATAAATTCTCAACATAGGCACGCTACTGACACCTAAGCAGCCTCCGTATGTACATGGGATGTCTAAAGGCAAGGTGTGTATGTACACGTGCAGACCCACTGTAGGCTGCATGCACCTCTGTAACTTCTCAAAAAAAAAAAAAACTAACAGTCAAGATGGCAAGCCAAGGAGTACTAGTATGGAAGACCAAAATCCCTTAAAGACTAAAAGGTAATCAAACAATTTAAAACACCCATAAAACCCCTTAAAACCCTAGAGGTTTCCCCAGTATGGTGGCTAGTTCTGCTATAGTGGAAAAACCCCCCTATGGACTACACTAGGGTTCAATATGTAGGCATATATAACTATCTAAAAATCTCCTACTCTTTAGGCTACCCTGAATATACCCCACATTCATATAATAAATACAAAGTAAAAGGATATGGTAACTCTACCTTTAACTCTGCGTCCAGTGTCGATCCTTTCGCGTTCGATTTCTCCTCGACTACAAGTCTCCTCCCAAGGCCGAACTGCATTCACAAAAAGACAAACAAGAAAAATATGAGCATGCATCTCATATATGAATTAGTGGGTTAGATGTCAGAATAAAACATAAATCAAACATAAATATTGAACACATCATATTGCGGGACATAAAAAGTATTCCTTTTATTGATATCACAAAGTTTACTTACAATGAGATCGGTGACTACTCCTCGAACCTGTTCCGGGCTCCTCTTCACCAAGCTCCAACTACGCTTCCACGTATATTTCTCCTCTCACACTCTCTCTTGGGAATGGAATGGGCTTATAATGGAGGAAAAAGGAAATAATGGGCAATCCTGGCACAAAACTCACAAGGTGCCTGCAAATTCTTGGGGCAAGGAGGGGATGTGAAATGGGCAGAGTTTCACTATTCTTATTCTTATGTTTGGAATGAGACCCCAACACCTCCTTTATATGACAAAAGGATGGTTATTTGGTTTGGTGACGGGCTATAGGCGGTGGGATAGTCGAAAAACTACCCAATAGCCCGTAATCTCAACGAATTCCTTGCAACTTTTTAAATTTTTGCAACATTTGTGGGTATATGCGGGTTGTAATGGTGTAGATAGCATACGTACATGAGCTATAGTGGTGCAGAAAGAATGTGTACACAGGCAGTAGTGGTGCATGGTGCGTACATCTTCAAAAATATGGTTTTTAAGAAGAGTTGCTCAGTGATGGCTTAGCAAAAATAGCAAGTAAGAGGGCCAAATGCCAGGTATGCATGTATGGTGCAATTTAGGGTTATAACAGTTGATCTCTCCCATCATATTAAAAGAAAAGGAATTTTCAAAATTATTCTCATAATCTACACAAGATAAAATAGATATCAAAAGTTTAAATAACATCCAATACGTTAATAAGTCACATAGGAGGGAAAGTTAGTTATACCTACTGCATAAATTGCATAAAATTTATCTTTTTATTCCAAAAACCAAAAAACATGTATGTTAAGTGACTTGGAATTACTTTGAAAGTGGCCCTATGTTCATCGTTGTAAATAAATAAAGGTCCAAGGTAGTGGCTCGAACCACTATGAAATTGACATCATCGGTGAATTTTGATGTCTTATTCATAAATGGATCTAATAGAGGCACACATAAAGCTTGTGTTGGAAAATTACAATACATATAAAAATAATTATGTGACTTGGGAAAACAACAAAACTTTTCTTTAAAAGAGTTGGAACATACATACCGACATAATCCATGACTAATCGACCATCTAAACATATGCATGTTGGATTGTGAAAATATGTTTGCATGTTGGAATGTGAAATTACGTTTAGCCATAAGGTATGTGGCCATTTCTTTAAAAAGACTAGGACCTAATGCTAGTATGTTCAATGTATCGACCAAAGAATATTCAAAGCTATAAATAACATTGTAACAACCTGTAGCAACATGACTTCTCTAGGAAAGAAAGAAAAATACCATGGAAAATAATAAGAAAAACTTCATCGTCAGAGATTTACTTGACTAGGATTGATTTGAATGAGTATCATGGATATATCAACAAATTTGTATAACATAAGTATTAATATATATACATGTTGAGGCAGCCATGCATGAAAAATAGGAAAATGATAAATATTAAAGTGACACAAATTATTAGTAGTAGGTACAGGTTGATCCACAATCCCTTTTTCCTCTTCTTGCATGCTTTTCATCTAAAGTATGCGTTTTGTTTTAGTAGTCCTCTTAAAATTAGTGGTACTCTCATTTTACTATCCACCATATATTTTGGAGTCTAAATTAGCTAAGTGATATTTAGAGAGGAACTATGTTGAGCTACTATTATAGACTCTGTTTGATTTCACTGTGTTATTTTTAACCCTCTAAATATAGCCGAATGCACACTAGAAGATAATATTTCATACTAGTCTTTGCCTAAATATATTTTGTCATCTATTTTAAGCTGCATGAGATCATGACAAAAATTATTTAGTTGGAAAAARAACCCGACTTGTATAATTGAAATGCCTCCAAATTTCCTCTAAATTTATCACTAATTCTTTCTCCATTTTATCATATATTCTTTTAAATTATTTTATCATTTATTGTTTAACAAAAYAAATTAAAATATAATTTTTATATTATAAATTGAAATAGTATTCCTACATGTCTACAAAGTGTATGAAATTTTYTKCCACATCATTGTATAGATGCACTTGTTGGCCTAAATCCTACATCCATCTCCCYTTTGCAGGCCAAAATTCCTCCTCAAAATCTCTAAACAACACTTTTTTTTAATCGATACACTTCCTACACATTTATAGCTCATGTATGTAACTTTATATATTCTTTTTGTCATTCAACAGAGTGAGTATGCCTCATAATACACTAAAAATATATATAATATTTTAAAAATGTTCCTTTTTGGGCAGAGTTCATAGGTTTTTCTAGGCAGTACCCATTATAACCCATGCCTAACTACTCCAACCAAATTCCTAAAGCATAAATAAGTTTCATTGGGTGGAGGAGGGGGAAGAATCCCTAGAAGAATAATTATGTTAGTGAATTTCCACTGACTTTGCAAGTCCACTCCCCGATTTTTTAACATTTTCCCCTTCATTTATGGAAACCCTTGTTTCCAGCACCTTGCTCATCTATCCCATTTAGGAAGAGACTCATTCTCTTCCCATGAATTTTTCAGAGCGATGAATCAAGATTTATGAGATATCTTCAGTGGCCCGAGTGGAGGAATCTAGATATCGGTTTTGGGCAGTGCCACAATAGTTTTTAGGTTGTATCATTCTTTGATTTCATGACATTAATATAACGATAACTCTCTTTTGCATCCCAATATTATGTTTTGAATTAATTTTGTAATGTATATTGATCCAGGTGGATATTGGTGTCCACCCACCTTTTCCAACTTGCTCAAAATAATTTTCTGGCAATTTAATATTTTTAGCAATTTTTAACTTCCCAGGCCATTTTGAGGGCCTAAATGAAGGTTTTTCAGGATCGATCTTCTCAATGATAGCCAAAGGCTTTGATTGATCCCCCCAAAATGAATCTCCTTGATGATACCTTTCCAATGAGCTATCTTATTCCTAAAATGAAGATCGTATGCAAAAGTTACGACCCCGGGAACTTGATGTACTAACTTACCCAAACAAGGCCCACATGACGTTTGGTGCTTCATCTCCTAGGATTAGGTTTTTGGATGTCTATGGTTTTTGAAGTTCTTTTTTATTGTAAACAATCCTTCAGAGCCTAATTGTAATCATCTTCTTGTGAATGAGTGCAACCGTCACATCTCTTCTCAGAGATAAGTTGCCACCATTCTAGCAAGCATGTTTTCCATTGCATTTTACAATTTCATCTTATTTCCTTATTGAATAGAAAACCAATTTTACTGTATCTCTATTATTATTTTTTAACCATATTTTAATAATCTGTATTCATTTCATTCTTCTCATAAAATCCAGATCAACGATATCAGAGCGGTCTTCTCCTTGTCATCTTAATGCATGTCCCCAACGAGGTCAGGGTACAAAGAATTGGGTATCGAGATTGTTTCTCTTGAGGACAAAATCTCTCTCATGCCCAAGAGACCTCTCATGGAAAAAGAAAAGAAATATGACGGGATAGGCGATCCTTTCAAAATGTTGCTTGAGGAAGCCCTCATGCAACAGAGGAATAAGATGATGGATAGTTTTGTGCAAATCCTTCGACAACTACCAACAAGCGATTCATATTCCTCGAGTGGAGGCGACCCCTCCTTCAGGGTACAAATAAACTTCGATATTCCTATATTTTAAGGTAATATATACACATATGTTGTATACAAGTGGTTGAATCTACTAGAAGGGTATTTGTTTGTCCATAACATTTCGAATAGAGAAAATATTACTTTTACACTCCTACTCAAATATCTATTCAGAGAAAAGATATCGATCTGACCTCAGGCACACCACTACCCAATGGGCCAGTCTATAGTTGATCTCTATTAGAAAATTATGAGATCAAGAGGTAGATCCAAGAAATTCTCTACAAGGGGAACATACGTCCCAACTCATCGCCTTGTGGGAGCCCAATTGTGTTGGTGTAGAAGAAAGACGAGACCTGGCGACTCTGCATTGATTACCGGGCCCTGAATAAAATCATAGTCTGAAACTAGTACCTGATTGATCAACTCACGAGGGAAAAATACTTTAGTAATATTGATATGAAGTCTGGCTACCACCAAGTCCCAATAGAATAAACAGATGTATGGAAGACTGCCTTCAAGTCAAAAGAAGGTCTTTTTGAATGGTTGGTCATGCCCTTTGTTTTGAAAAATGCTCTAAAACTTTTTATGAGAATGATGGAAGATGTCTTACGAAATTTCACCAATAATTTTGTACTAGTGTATCTGGATGACATCCTCATCTACAACAATATTTGGGTGGAACACTTGTACCATATTCAGTAGGTTTTGCACACGCTGCGGTAGCACAAACTATATGCAAACTTGGAAAAAATATCCTTCAACATGGATAGGGTCCATTACTTAGGCTACGTCATTGATCAACCTGGTGTGCATGTGGATCTAGCCAAGATCTAGTTCATCCATGACTGGCCATCCCCAACCACACTCGCTGAAATTCGGAGCTTCTTGGACCTCACCAATTTCTATCACAAGTTCGTGTTGGGATTCTCTCATATCACATGGGCCCTCATCCAAGTAACCTGGGGTGGCAGTAAGGAAAAATTTGTGTGGGGAATGTCCCAACAACAAGCCTTCGATGAATTGAAGAAGTGTTTGTGCTCATCCCCAGTACTTTCATTACCAGACCTGCAACATCCCTTTGAGATCAAGACATATGCTTCAGACTATGATGTGGGCATCGTTCTCACTCAACACGGCCACCCCGTGCCATATCATAGTGAGACACTATCATATGTTATCCATAAGTACCCTACTTATGATAAAGAAATGTACTCCACTATGCAAGCCTACCACCAGTGGAGAAATTACATTATTGGGAAGGAGATATTCATACACAGTGATCACAAGACACTACAGTTCATGCAAACCCAAGGAAAATTGCAGAATGACCTCCATCAGAAGTGGTCCACATACTGACAATAGTTCCACCTCAACATCGATTTTAAAACAGGAAGTACCAAATGATTTTTTGATTGCCTCAGTCGACCTCTAGTCACGACACTCACTACAATTCTATACACTTGCATCCATGAGACCTTCGAATGGCCCCACCTCTACGAGATAGACCCTAACATCTCCACCACCTACCAAATGTTGGGCGCCAAATAAGTGGCTGCTAATTTCCATAATCAAGATGGGTTGTCATGCCATCTAGGCCATCTCTGCGTTCCATCAAGCGAGCGTGTGAAGCTAATTTAGGAATCTCACTACAGTCAGGTGGCAGGAAAATTTGATGTTGAAAAGACAGTGGCGGTGCTTCAGAAACATTTCTACTAACCAAAAATTTGATAGGATGTCGAAAAGTATATCAGGTCCTGCACCGCCTGTGTTATTTCCAAACCGACCACTAAGAAATAGGGCCTATACACCCCTCTACCTACTCCTAACAGGTCGTGGGAATCCATCTCAATGAACTACATGTCAGGCCTCTTGTCCACCAAGAGGGGAAATTAATGTGTTTTTGTGGTTGTTGATCACTTTTACAAGATGGTGATTCTAGCCACCTACAAGAAGAACATCACAGCAGAAGCCACTACCAAGATCTTCTTTGAACGAGTATGGGTGCATTTTGGAATCCAAAAAACCATTATCTCAGACCATGATAGTTGGTTCCTCAACACATTCTCGTCGAGCCTCTAGTCATTGTTGGATCCCAAGCTCACCAAATCCACTTCCTTCCACCCCTAGACAGATGGACAAATGGAGGTCGTGAATCAGATGATCGTACATATCCTACGCATGTACAATTAAAAACACCCCCAAACATGGGATGAGAGTCTTCTCTATGTCTAACATTGCTACAACCGAGCCCTGCAGAGCTTAACTGGCCACAACCCCTTTCATGTGGGGTTGGGATTCCAACCATTGGGCCCCATGGATGTTGCACTACCCCTGGTAACCACCTCATCTAACTCTTCCCCTTCTCCACTAGAATATGACAAAGACACCCAGTTCATTGAGCGGATCCAATACATCCTCCAACAGGTTCAATATATTCTAGAAAAGTCTAATTCCAAGTACAAGCAGCTCCATGATCAACATCGGGTGCCACATAAGTTTATGTTGGGAGACAAAGTTTGGTTGCACTTACAGAAAGAACAAATTATAGGGATCCATAGGAAGCTTCACCCACTCTGTTATAGGCCATACACCATCACCTAGGATGTGGGTGACAATGCATTTGAGCTCAACAATCCCCCTTTCCTTGGCCTACACCCAGTCTTCAACGTGGCTCTCCTTCGACTATATTTCCCACCATTATTGGACACCTCAGAGATAGTTGAGCAGTTGAAACCAACAGATCTCAACCCTGACTACATGTAAGAAGAATCTAGTGATCAGATTGTGGACACACAGATCAAGGGTGCTCGACAAAAAAGGATCCAACTTTATCGAGTCGTCAAAGTAGGGCAGCTCCTGCACCAAGGCAAGTGGCTCACCCAGGGCCAAATTTAGCAGAAATTTCCTCATATGATGGGGGGAATCAACGCAATGGATACCATTTATTCCTAATGAAGGACTATTGATCCAGGTGGATATCAATGGCCACCCACCTTTTCCAACTTGCTCAAAACAGTTTTCTGTCAATTTTGGCAATTTACTATTTTTAGCAATTTTTAACTTCCGCGACCATTTTGACGGCCTAAATGAAGGTTTTTTGGGATATAGCTTCTTAATGATATCTGAGGTCTTTGATTGAGCCACAAAAATGAATATCCTTGATGATACCTTTTGTTACACATCAAAATTATTCACTCCAATGATGACCTATTTTCGTCATTACAAGTGTCGCAAGTGTCACATTTTAGCCTTAAGTGTCGCAAGTGTCGCATACATTATACATTCATATTTCCTATGTCGTGTCTCAAATGAAATTAAAAGAACACTTAATACACCTTCAAAGACTATTTTAAGAAGGAGAAATAACTTGACAAATAGTACAAAGCTTTTACCATGGAAAAAACCACTCAAAAGTCACTTTTGGATGCCAGTGCTCCCCTACCCACTGTCATAGAGTGCCAACTCTTCCTGCCCTCCTTTGGGGGAGTGTTGCAACACTCTGTGCACCATTTTGAGGTAGCATTGACCTGTTTGAGATAATTTTGGTCTGTTGAGGAAAATCAGGGATAAATCCCCCTCATCCCTAGAGTTAGTTGGATTCGAATCTGAGGTCAAGGCTGGATCTTAGGGAGGATCCAAAACTGATGGAGAAAGATCCTCAACCTATCCCAAGAATTCCTAAGATGGTTATGCCTCTCCAAGCCTATATAAGGAGGCCTCTTCATGGTGAAAGGTAGAGACATTGAAGGCATCAAACTTATGATCTCATACGGGAGATTTATCAGTGAAAGTTACAGTCATTTTGATCGTGGAAATTTTGAGCTAGGGTCTGGACAAAGAGAGCTTGGTGAATTTGCTGCATCTACATCTATGGTTGTAAGCACTTTTCTTTGTTTTCATTAATATATATATGTGTGCTTGGCCTGTTTCCTTCAAATTTGTGTATGTTTCATGAATTTGTTATTTTTGATAGATCTATTTCGAGGCTTATTATGGTAGGAATAGGAAGTATGTTTTGTCATTGTTGTTCCTTCGATTGCAAGACCTTCTGAAAGACTTGGAGATCAAGATCATCCTGGATCGAGAAAGGACAAACGTTATTAAAGGTATTTATATTCCTTTTGTTCTTATTCCTTGACTAGTTTAGCTTCATTAGAAGGAATGTCAGTGTTCAATATTTGCACCTTTCTGTCTTGGTTATAGGGGTCTAGTATCCAAGAGGAAATCCACTTGTCCGTAGGGGGATTCTCCTGTAACATAAATTGGTGACTCCACTGGGGATTGAAGCCTTCAATTTTGGTTTCTTTTCTTTGGTATTTTTTTTAGCCTTTGCTCACCTTTAGACCTTATTCATGCTGTGTATCTGATTATTAGATGTGTTGTTGGGTCTTAAATTCATTCCATACACACTCAATTTCTATTTTTTCTGAGTTTTTTTGAGTTATGATCATTGTTTTTTACTTTCTGACAGCCCAACGCTCCCTTGCCTCTACTACCAAAGTGTTGGAACTCCCTTCCAGCCTCTCACAGAGCATTGAAATGCTCTAGTTCCCTTGACACCAGAGCGTTGGTCTTTTTCCAGTAGAAACCTTATGGGGAGTTGATCTTTGAGTCCTTTTTGCTGATTTCACCTGCTCAAGTTTACTACCATCTCAGTGGGTCCCTTTTTTGGCCAGCAACCTTGTTAGCAACAATTCTTGTCTTGGGCCCGAGAGAATCCAGAGCTTTAGGTTGCATGAAGAACGCCCAAGCGTAGCATGTAAAGCCCCATTTCAGGCTAAAAATCAAGTGAGCGGGCGAAATTACGTTGTCAACGACCCAGATTCATCTATAAAAGCAAATCGACGGACGGAGGGAAATTGCGGTTAGCAGAGTTGCACCAGGATTAGCGTGATAGCTAGCGTCTATATTGCATGCAAGATAGGATATCAGTCGTCCATCCAAAGGATGCGTGGTGCAAGATCTAGTCACGTCGGCATTTCGGCATTCGGGAGTTCGAAGGGTGAGGGTTTCAAGTCTTTATACATCTCGAAACCCCAAACCCTAAAACGCTGATAAGCACCTTTGAAGCTAATCCCATGGTCCTAGCACCTGGTCACGTCAAGCGAGCCTGATAATGGAGGCAACCCTCTTTTAACATCAAATGCCATCTCGACCGTTCCTCTGGAGGACACATGGTGTACATCTGTGCTTTCACGGTTTGGTCAATCGGGATTTTAAGAAACGTTGCATCGTGAACCCCCAGTGCCAGAAATCTTGAAAGAATCGGGACCGTCCATATGAAGGACACACGGTGCAATAGTTGAGCCACGAGTGGGGCCCTTTGAGATTTTCATGTTGAAAGCATCGAGGTCATCTCATTCGTTCATCCATCAGCAAGGCTAGGACAAATTTAATTTAAAGAGGGCGTAGATCTGGACGGTCATAATCCAGGCACTCAAATTCAAGGATGAGGTTCCATTCCACACCCCCTCCATCATTCTAGATTTTACGAGAGGGGGGGGGGTCCAGAATCGGAGATAATGTATGCACGCATCTGGACGGCCCAAGTCTCGGCATTTAGATCTATGGTCTGTATTGGATTTCGGACCCAACCATCGGTTCTTCCTTTAATGGAGGGGGGGGTCTAGAATGGAATTTCACTCTAGCAGGCCCCCTATCTGTATGTGGCATGAATATATTGGTCCTAAGTCCTCACCACCTACCATGTGTCCCTTTCTCCTAGTCACCTCTACCTCAGCACCTCCCTCCATTCGTTGTCTCTTCTCCCTTCATCATATCATACCGGCACCTACAACATCCTCATCAAGTATGCCACATCTTCCACCTCTCATCCCGTGAGCCATTCTGCTGGTCTAGGTGGCCCCTCGAAAAGACCTCCACGTCCCCAAAAGGTAGAGTTGACCAGAGCCGTTCCTAATCCCAAGATGGCAGTTATTGCAGTTGTTGTAGGTGGTTAGACATCGGCTCCACCATAAAGGGAAAGTCTAGCGATGAATTAAAATCACGTCGACTCACCTGTAGAAGGACAATCCAAAATCAGATGGCATTTGTCATAGGTGCACAATCATCCTGAGTCTGCATAGGCAGGTTGTTAGAATCCAGGAAGACGTAATTCTTTAATGTAGTGTCTCATTTTTGCTGTTGTTGTTATTTTTGAGTATATGTAGGCATTTTCGCCATTTTTGAAAAGGATCGATGGTAGAGCGAAGCTCCCAACTATAAAGTTTTAACAACCATTCTAGTTCCCTGGTTATGCATCTGTATGTGAGATTTCTTGTTTTATGACAGATAGTCCTCCTTACTCCATCTAAGTTTTCATCTTATACTAAGAGAGTTCGTGATCGACTAATTCGCATGAATTATTGCAGTTATGTTATGGTAAAGGATTTATTGTTGCATTATTGTATTCTCTGGTTTTATATGCTTGAATGTAAGAAGATCTTACATTTAAGCACTTTCTCCTACAGTCTGTTAGGAACCTGTTGTTTATAACAAACCCTTTCACTCCTCTTATACAGGTATTCCCCCTACTCACCCTTATTACAACTCACTGTTTGAATTTTATCTAATACCTCACTTGCCCATGCATGCCTCGCCTAGTTTCAGAGTTGGAACAATATTGTTTTGATTTAACTTCCATTCGATCACCCTCTTCATAAACAAATCGTGACATAAACTGATGGGCGTCGGGCTCTGCTCCTGCTGCAATCCAGGAGTGACTTATGTTTCCAACATTTCTGGCACCGTTGCCGGGGACGAAGTTGAAGATTTTACCTGGGCAGAACGACATTGAGCCTCTAATTCTGAAGGTGCATCAGACATCAGAGCCCTTCAAGATTTCTACTGTGCACCTGGTGACTCCAATGTGGTGACTCCATTGTTTCCACTTCATTGTTTCAGCTGTAGCTATTGTTAGCACACCTGAAAGATGACCCTAAGGAGCTTTCTCGAGAAGGTTTCAGCAGTTGCTTTCTCAGCTTGAAAAGCTTCCTGGGGTAACAACAACGTTAATATCTGGCCTTTGATGGTGAACAAGGACCAGACACATTCGAAGCTGTAAATATTTCACCTGGCGACTCCATGATTCAAGGATCAATCAGCGACTCCATTGGTTCGATATGGAGAAAATCTTAGCTAAAAGGTTTTCTTTCTATGACTTTTCCCAGATAGTTGGTTTTCCTAATGCACTTCCTGATAGAGACATATGGGAAAATTTCCTCCCTGAATTTCACGCAAAGAGTTGGGAAGTACCAGCTGAGCATTTACTGGACTTTCATGAGGTTATTCATCGACTTAATAGCATGCAGGAAGATGTCCAGATTAATCTCTTCAGGTATTCATTGAACGGAGCTGCTCTTGAATGGTGTCGGTCTCTTCCCGCTGCAAGCATTCGCTCTTTAACAGGTTTTCATACAACTTTCAATTCATTTTGTAAAGACTACTATCCAGCAGATTGTTTGTTTGAAAACTGTTGTGAGGAGTTTTCTTTGCTTCATGAAGCCTCTGCTGGCCCTGAAGACCATGTCCATGATAAAGCCTTTACTGTGGAGGAAAGAATTTTCCATGAAAAAATAGAGGTGTTGAATGATATTAATTTTGTTATCCCTAGAACGGAAGCATCTGACATTATTTCAGATGCACCTGTTCTTTTAGATGTTCATAATGATCAACATGCCTCTTGTGAAAATTATGATTTTCTAGAACAGATGTGGTCTATAGTAGATGGCTTACCTGGGTATTGGGTTGAAGTAGATGTTCCTAGAAGCCCTACTTATGACGACGAAGACCTCCCCGTTTTTAAAGAGGGGATGGTTGTGGAGGAGGATTTTTCTTTTTTCCTTCAAGGGGTTTCTCACGATATATTTTTTCCTGGGAATAAAGAGAAAAATATTATGTGTGAGCAGCCAGAACCAACAGGTCCCACTATCCCTAAAACATAAATTTTTGACGGGATCACTGTTCTGGAGGAGGATCATATCAATGAAGGACAACCCCTTTTTGATGTATATTATAGTGATGATGACCAGCAAGCTTATCCTACATTTGATCACTATAGAGATACTGAAGAGCCAGTCAGCAAGCAGAACCACCCGATGGTCCCTATTTATGATGAATACGAATCGGACCTGGGGGAGAGCCAAGAAGAAGAGCAGAAAGAACCAGTGGAACAGGTGACTTCCTGCCTGGAGCCCGCCCATTCACCTTTGCAGACTCATGAAGTTCAGCCCTGTAGGAGTAGCTGTGGAGCAGAGCAGGCCTGCTGCTACCCTTTTCATAGGGTTTTCCACTCATTCTATGATCCTGTCAGTGAGTACATGGAGTGGCATGTCCTTTATGCCTTGGAGCCACCCTATTCCATATCAACTTCACCCTATGAGGAGAAGTTGAAGAGTGTATCCATTCTACTGTCACGGTTACACCATCTGCTGGTGATCATCGACAAAAATAAAGAGCTTCCCTTCAAGAAGTTACTTGATTGGCTATGGTGGAAGTCTTCTTTCACCTAGCCCCATGTAAAGTGTTTTATTAGTTTAGGATTGTATATAAATAAGCTCCTTTGAGCATGTATCTTTATTTTGTTGCTTTTATTTTTCAACCTGTATTTTCAGCATCGGGATGTTTTGAGCCTGACTCCATAGCCCAACAGCAAGGCACTGAAGCTGTGGAATGAGTTCTTAGAGCATCATAGGGATGACTCTATCCCCCATGGAGCCTAATGTTAGAAACAATTCTTTCCTTGGGCTTGAGAGCATCCAGAGCTGCAGGTTGCATGAAGAACACCCAAGCGTAGCATGTAAAGCCCCATTTCAGGCTAAAAATCAAGTGAGCGGGCAAAATTACGTTGTCAACGGCCCAGATTCATCTATAAAAGCAGATCTATGGATGGTAGAAAATAACGGTTAGTAGAGTTTCACCGATATTAGTGCGATAGGTAGCGTCTACATTGCATGCAAGAAAGGATATCAGTCGTCCATCCAAAGGACACGTGGCACAAGATCTAGTCACGTCGACATTTCGGCATTCGAGAGTTCGAAGGGTGAGGGTTTCACGTCTTTCTACATCTCAAAACCCTGAACCCCGAAACATCGATAAGCACCTTTGAATCTAAGCCCATGGTCCTAGCACCTGGTCACGTCAAGCGAGCCTGATAATGGAGGAAGCCCTCTTCTAACATCAAATGCCATCTCGAGTGTTCCTCTGGAGGACACGCGGCGTACATCCATGCTTTCGCAGTTTGGTCAATCAGGATTTTGAGAAACGTTGCATCATGAACCCCTGGTGCCAGAAATCCTGAAAGAATTGGGACTGTCCATCTGAAGGACACATGGCGCAATAGTTTCACTTTCATACACCCCTGAGTAAAGAACAACTACAAAATTAACACTAATTAAAATTGATCTAGAACTTTTTGCTTTTAGAATCTTCCACCAACATTAGACTAGGATTAGCACTTTGGATTAGGCTATGAGTATAACTCTCCAAAGCATTCAAAGCAAACATTAGCATCTTTCGATAGGGAGAGAAAATCCAATTGTTGTATACGATTTTTGCGATACCCCTCTCACACAGGGGTTACGCACGAGGTTGCGTTCGGGAGATTTATGGAGATTATCCCTCCATGGTTCAACCGTTCATAGTAGTCAGATCGTATATTGGGGGTTCTTCTTGAGTTTCAACTATCTTCATTTGGTCTCAGTGCTTTGTGAATTTTGAATCCGTTGGGGGTCCTCTAGTGTTCTACCAGTTCACTTTTCCTTAGTTCTCTTGAAGGATTTAGGACTTGTTATCCTGCCCATATGTTCAGACTAGATTGTCGACTGTACCCTCCCAAGGGATGACTGCGATTTGGTGTCCTTAGTATCCATAATATTACATGAGGTGAAAGGGAAGGGAAGTCTCATGGTACTTGGAACAGACGTTGGTCAAACTCACTCGGGCTCCTTGGAAGATAAATCCACAATTACTACATGGAAGATTGCACCAAGGCATAAGTTCGTTAAGTAGGTCACCATCATAATTTTTCTACTCTCTCATATCCTAGCCCCTCCTTGACTTGGTTACATGACATTGGATTTCATCACCAACTAGTACGGCCATCGAGAGAAGGTTTTGTTTCCTTGGTTTGATTCCTAGATTTCTTAGCGTATGCTGCTTCTTTTCGTTAGTCGGCCATAGATTTATTTTTTCGTTCATTACTTAGCTCAAGCAACATCGGCCTTCACCATTCACATAATATGAAAGGGTTACACTCGACATATCTGGAGGGTTATCTACCTTTCCTCCCCAATTCTTCAAAAGGCCCTCCAGAGGCTCATAACGAACTAGGGTCTGAGGTTGGAAGCACACACTCTTTGGAACAGTTCTGAATTGTTTCTGATTCTTTGGAATATTTTTGAATCAACCCATGTTTGATTATTAGGTGAGAACCGCATCTGCTATGGGTGAACTCGTCTGGATAGGTTGTTTTTATTGAGGATACCGAAGTAACCACCGAACCTAATGCAAGATCTAGAGTAGAGGATCCTTTTTTCCAAAGTGAACCATTTAGGACCCCGACTCATACTTTTGGAACCTCTAGTTTTGGTTCTGTCCCTTTGACAGTACATGATCTATACGGTAACCTGGGAGCGAGTCTCAATTGACCTATGGCATCACAAGTGCCTGAGATGTCTATTAGTTATACGGTACCTTTAAACCACTTTACTGGTATGACCAGTAATGTCATCATCGTTGCAGACCAATTGTTGATTAGTTCTCACTTACACCCTACTATCCAGATGGCCCATTCCACTATGGTCCCGCATGTTGCCACAATCCCCACCAAAAATGTGAGACCATCCTAGGCTCTGATTGGAACACCACTTAGACCAAATCCATCAGTTCCACTTGGGTACAGAGCTATGAATCCTTCCATTACCAACACTACCCACATTACACCCAGAGGTTCTATCCCTACACCTTTATTTGGAGGAGTTGGTCTTGGTGGCTATAATCTAGTTGGAGCCTATGGTTATTCATTCACTTTTGGTTTCCAGATCCCTCTGGGAACTCAACCTCATGCTGGGGGGAAACCTCCATTTAGGAGTCAAAATCAAATGGGGACACAATCTCATCTTGGGGGGAAATCTCAAACTAGAGTCCATAACCCGTTGTATGGACAGAATGTGACACCAAATCCTTGACACATTTTTTTTCTAGGGAATCCACTATTCCATGGAGGGAAACATCCTCAAGGACAACAAAAAAATTATCTTCCTTATGGAAATTTTTTTTATCCCCCTTATGGGAAAACCCACCAACTGACTTATAATCCTATGAACCCATCATGTTATCCTCCATTTTCACATGTTTCTCAACCATCATTGAATCCTATTTATTCTGGTCAACAACAACCATATGTAGGAGGACCTACTGGATACAATTATCCACCTAACCCAGTTTAGGGTCCTACTGGTGTCCCTATGCCACACCAATATCATCCTCAAGTTAACCGAAAACAACCATTTCTCACGACTCTAGATCTCCCAGACTTGTCTTGGTTGACCAATGATCCTATATTGCATTATCCTTTTTGGCTAGTGATCCTTGCTAAATTGCCTTCCAATATTCCAAAATTTGACAGTAAACCTGGTGAAGACCCAAACAATCATGTGATGACTTTCCATTTATGGTGTTCCTTGAACTCCTTGATGGATGATTCTATACGTTTGTGTCCTTTTCAGTGAACACTTACGAGCTCAAAAACCAAGTGGTATATTGAACTTCCGCGTGGTTCGTTCCAATATTTCAACTCTCTTGCCATGTCCTTTCTCACACACTTTCAACTACCCATTTGATACGAGATGGGTACTAAACGCTTGACCTCCCTTCGTCAGACTAACTTTGTACATATCTCCGATCATATTCATGAATGGAGACAACGGTGAAGTTTGATCAAAGCAATCATTCCTGACTAGTTATTGGTGGAATGGTTTACTAAATCACTGTTACCCCCGATTGCTCATTATCTCGCCTTGGGTGGTGTAGTCACTGAAGAATAGGCGATTTCTCGAGCTCAGTACTTAGATTTGGTTTATTCACAATTTGGTACTTTGTATGAGTTGATCCCAAATGCTACATGTGCAACTACCGATCCATCTAAACCGTCATCCACGTCACATGCGGATGGAGTTATCGGCTTCATCAAAACCCAATATGCTTCCCAAATGACTAGAACAACAAATCGATCTTCTTCGACACCCACTCCCTATTCGACCGCACTCTCCTCTACCTCCCCCCCAAATCATATCTCTGAGGTGAATTCATTTCAGTCTGCCCCTTCAAAACAATCTATAGGTAAGAAGAAGACAAAGAAAAACCCAAGAAGAATAATAACAACGAACAACCCAAATCTCAAACCCCACCACCTGCTACCGAAAAGAAACCACAGTGGAAGTCAAAATTCCCATGTCTTATTTTTGGTGACGATCACTACACTTGAGACTGTCCACATCACGATGAAGTGGAAAACTATTTTAAGGGGAATTCCCAACCCGTCGTGCTTACTCATCCTTTTCCTCAGCAAAAATCTATGGTTTCTCAAACCCACTCTCTAGGGGGTAGTTCCAGCCACCCTTCTCATGACCTCGACAAGTGCCCATATTTATCTATTTAACAGGATTGATTTAACTGCCTGCTCTATGACCTACGAAATGCCATCTAAACCTGACAAAGGAAAGTTCACTAACATTAGTTTACCAGATCCATCACCATCCTTTATTAGTCCTCCATCTGTTAGTCCTTCGTCTGGATCACTTCAGATCGAGAAACATATGTTTGAATCTATATTACGCCCTCCTAAGAGCACTATCCACAAATCTACCTTTAATCCTAGTTCACGTGCCGCCCAGAACTACAACATTGTTGAAGATTTGGCTCAAGCACTATGTGCTATGTCTGCATTAGAAGTTCTATAGCACTGCCCAAGTCAACGTAGAATGCTCTTGGCTTCTACTATCACTTTTGATCTTGAGTTGTCCAAAAATATCATGTTTAACCTGGACAATTTTACGTCTGGACTCTCTCACCAACTTGATTTCCAAATTGATGTTGTTCTTTACAATCAACAAATTCACTGTACCATCTTGGATGAGGGAGCCTCTACTTGTGTCATGTCTTTAGCATGTTGGAAAGGATTAAAATCACCCGCACTTAACAAATCCCCAACTATGTTGCGTGCATTCAATGGGCGAGGTTTTCATCCTCACAGTCTTTTGCAAACCATGTTCATCCAGTTGGGTGGAAAAACCATCTCTAGTGACGTCGAGGTGGTCGATGCTCCCCTCAATTACAAATTATTACTTGGAAGAAGTTGGTTTTATGCTATGAATGTTGTTGCTTCATCGGTATTTCGATGTGTGCAATTTCTTCATCGGAGAAAAATTTTCACTATCGATCAGTTATACTTCTGTACACTCAACGCTCGCTCTCCCGCTACCAACAATATTCCTTTCTTGGGAGATCACAAGATCACGTATGAAAGTGTTGGTGTAGGATTGTTAAAATATTCCACCCTTATGGGTACCTTCCCTACACCACTCCCTCCTACCACACATCATATTGCCACAGTCAATATGATCTAAAAAATGACTTATCAGTCTTTGGAATCATCTGATCCCTGAATTGTACCTATTCCACTAGAGTTCGATGCACTAGGTGACACCATGCCACTTATTCTAGCTGAGGCTTCATATTTTTTTGTTCAATTATCCTCCCCCTCCTCGAATTACCAACATATCTTGGCACCAGACACCTACTCGATGCCATCTTGGTTAAATTCCTTGATGTTTTCCTTTGACTACATTTCTCAAATATTTTCGTCCGACGAATCTATTATGGAAATGCTTAGCATTGATGACATACCTTGGGATGATAACCATCATCGATCCTCTTTTATTCCACCTCTTGAAGAAATAGAGGAAGATATACACTCTATCTCCCCCCCGATGTTGTCGACTTTCCACAATCACCCATACTTACACAAGATACTATTTCTAAGGGGAATTTAGGCAACATTACCTCTATGGTCGTTATTGACATTTCGATTAAGGAAGGTGTTAGGGAAAATATTAATCTCAGTGTTAATTGTTCGCCCGAGGAAGTGGTTTCTTATACTGCTTTATTTAAAGAATTCCACGATGTCTTCGCTTGGAGCTATGAGGAAATGCTAGAAAAGATCCTTCGATCATTGTGCATGAGATTAAAACTTACCTAGGTGTAAAACATGTTCAACAAAAAATTTGTCTGGTCCATCCTAAGAAGACTGCGGCTATTAAGGCAGAAGTTGAGAAATTATTGAAATCTAGATTCATCTATCCTGTCCCTTTGACTGAATGGGTTTCAAATATTGTTTTGGTCACTAAGAAGCAAGGGAACATTCATGTATACATTGATTATAGGGACCTCAATAAGTTTTGTTCGAAATACAACTACCCTACGCCCTTCATCGACTAGATCATTGATAATTGTGCAGGTAGTGTGATTTTCTCTTTCATGGATGGTTTCTCAGGGTACAACCAGATTGACATTTTACATGTTGATCAACATAAGATAACCTTCATCTTCCCGTGGGGAAATTTTGCCTATTAGAAACTAGAATTTGACCTAAAAAATGTTGGTGCCACATTCCTGTGGGCCATGTCAAATGCTTTCCACGATATCAAACATATTGTGGAACCTTATCTCGATGATTTACCTGCCCATTCATCCAGTCGATCAGACCATTTTGGTCATATACGGGCTATTTTTCTTTGATGTTGGTTCTACCGCATTCGTTTGAACCCATATAAGTGTATCTTTGCTATCAAATTAGGTCAACTTCTCGGCTTCGTTGTTTCCAAGGATGGGATTCGAGTGGATCCCTTAAAAATTAAGGCTATCCTTGCTTTACCTCCACCTAATAATTTGACACAACTCCAAAGTTTGCAGGGGAAAGAAAACTTTCTTCGTCGTTTCATTTGTAACTACGATGATATTACCAAAGGATTTATGCGATTGTTGTAGAAAGACACCCCTTTCCTCTAGGATGACATTGCTCAACTATCTTTTGCTGCTCTTAAGCATGCATTGGCCAACACACCTCTATTGCATCCTCCGAATTATACGAAGGACTATATCCTTTACTTAGCATCCTCTACTTCCACTATTGCTATGGTGTTAGTTAAAAAGGACCCTAATGGTGAGGAACATGTGATATATTATTTGAGAAAAAGTCTATCTGGTCTAGAGCTCCGATATTCACATGTTGAAAAGTTGGCTCTAGCAGCCGTCATCGTTGTCTAGATATTTCATCATTACAATTTTATATGCACCACCATAGTTATCGCGGACTCTAACCCCATGTATCATATTCTGACACGTCAATTCCTTGGGGGAAAATATTCCAAATGGATCGTCATCCTTCAGGAATTCGATCTCGAGTTTGCTAAGTCCAAAGCTAAAAAATCCTTGGTGTTTGTGGACCTTATATGTGACCTTCCCCATGCTTATTATGATATTGAGCCCAAATATTCTCTCCCCGATGAGATTCTATTCCTCATTATCGCGTCCTACCCTTGGTATGGAGATATCCTTCTTTATCTCCAGACCCAACGTTTTCAGCCCGATATGTCTCGTGAAGAACGTTGTCGTATTCGCCATCATTCGCGTCGCTACCTTATCATCGGTGAAACTTTGTATCGTTGTGGTATTGATACTATCCTATGATGATGTTTGACTCATGAAGAGGTTGAACATGTTCTTAATGACTTTCACCTTAGAGAATGTTGCAGTCATCTTTCTGGGATGGCTACAACTCAGAAAATCTTATGTGTCAGCTACTTTTGGCCCTCTATTTTCAAAGATTGTATTGAGGTAGTCAAAAAAATCCTACCTTGCCAAGTTTTGCAAAAAAAGGCACACACCCACCCCAATCCACTGCATCCCATTATTTCCAATGGCCCCTTTTCCAAATGGGGCATTGATTTCATGCAATGTAAGCCTACCTCAGTTGGGGGGCACAGTTACATCATCATCACCATCGATTAATTCACAAAATGGGTTGAGGCTATGCCTACCTTTCTGAATGATGGTCATACTACAGCCCTTTTCTTCTTCAACCACACCATCACTCACTTTGGTGTTCCACAAGACATTTTCATTGATCAGGGTTCACACTTTCAAAACCAGATGATGAGTGAGTTGCATGCCAAGTTGGGTTTTCTCCATGAGAACTCATCCTCGTACTATCCTCAAGAAAATGGACAAGTTGAAGCCATCAACAAGGTCCTTAAAAACATGATTCAACATATGTTAGGGGAAAACAAAACATCTTAGAACCTACAAATTTTATCCCCTCTCTGGGCTTACCGTACTTCAATGAAAACTGCTACTAGATTCACTCCTTTCCAGTTAGTATATGACAAAATTTGTTTTACCGATCGAGTGCAAAATTCCCTTGTTGAAACTCAAAGTAGAAATCCTGCCTCACACTTATGCCGAAGAAGAACACTTCTTACACCTGACCAGGTTCTATGAAACACATCATGATGCTTCTCTCATTAACGAGACGTAGCAAAAAAGAATCAACAATCAATACGACAAATCTGTCCATCCTCTTACTTTTTCAAAAGGATACCTAGTCCTCGTTTACGACTAGGCTCATGATAAGTTAGGGATAAACAAGTTATAACCTCTATGGCATGGTCCTTACATCATGAAACATGTTTTACATAGAGGTGCCTACGAGCTAGTTGACTACGATAGAATCTTACTGGGTGAGCCCTGAAACAGGCTTTACCTTAAGAAGTACTATGCATAGAAAATCTATCATGCGTGCTTTGTACACTATTGTATTTTTAGTTTTGTGTGTATTTTTCTCTTGCGTGAATGAGTTTTTCCTCAGCTGCTCATACTATGTCTTGTGTTTGCATGCACAAATGACATCTTCCTTTCCTATATTTGTCAGGTTTGCAGATGGCGCTAGTTGACACACCTAGAACATTGCTTCTGCAGCTTGGGTCATTTACCACTCTGACAAGTTGGTGAGTTCAGGAGGTATTTTCTTAGGATCGAAAACTAACAACATGGAAGAATATCATGTTTTCATCGGACTTTTAACCGAAGCCTCCTCCCTAGGTATATCTCATATGATCATTAACCTAGACTCTCAACTTAATCGAATCTACGCTATTCACAATCATATCCTATTGCGTCTCCGTATATGAGTTTTTCGTCTTGAAAGAATGTTTGATTTTAACGAATACAGACACAGACCAAGAGGACTTAATAAAACTTAGGATTCATTAGCTAATTACATCATGGATCGGTATCTCGCACATAGATGAGGTTTCATAAAGTAAATAAATCATACATCACATGTAAATTAAACGCATCACAAAAAGACATCATTATTTGCAAACATCATTTAGGCACCATAAAAACTTGGATATGTATATATATACGGCATGACGGAAAATAATTTATTACATAAAAAATGTATATAGAAGGGAAACATGTTGGGTCGTTGTGCCCATAACATCTTCATAAAGACTATACAAAAATATCAGAGAGGTCCTAGTCCTCCTGCATCACATTGTGCTCTGATTAGCACACCACCGCATGGGCTACTCGTCTCAGTAAAGAGTTAATACTCTCAGGGACTCCCACTATGTGTCTCTGCAAGTGAAAGGGTACATCTTGCCTCTTAAGAGGAGGGACACCCATCATGAGACCACGGAGGTTTCTCTCAACCTATCGGAGACCCCATGCCTCTACCTCATGATCTATTGCTATCTGAGCATCCCCGCAGCGCCCCAATTCCGCTATCTCTGCCAGACTTGTTTCTCCCCTGTCTGCATGATGAAATGATACATCCATTAAAAATTCTTCTATGTACCCCACAAAAAATAATATATTTTTAAAATAAAAAAACACTTGACAAGATTATTTTTGGTTTCTTACCTGATGCGTCCCAGTCCACCCCATCTAGAAGGACCAGGTCCATACTCCCCCGGAAATATACTCGTCGTATGGGAAGTCTTGTATCATGATCAATTGGCGTCTTATCCAAGCGAAGAAGTCACCAGTGAACCTGAACTCTGACTTTGTTCTTAGCCTCAGAGATAGACTAGCCCATAATTGCATACGTGGTTCTCCCACTATTCATACTACTAATGCAATCTGAGGTTGCATATGAGGAATGTGTTCTAAGAAGAATGAAACCAAAAATGAACCGTATCCAAACTGCTTATGCTTCCCTGCTTTGCATCTCGAAATTTGTTCCTTCACATTATGAAGGAATCATGCACTCCAGTTAAATAGTGTTGGCTCCAGACATTGTAAACCATAGGCCACCTGTGATCTTGAAACTAGGTGCGAGCTAGTAGTTCCCACTATACTCATAATGGAAAATAGAATGGATCGAAGGGATAGATACCTGATGTCTTTGATCGTGATCCTACCTCCCACCAGTCTTGAGCCTGGGACACAATGATTTTCCAAGTACTCTTCTATAGCCATAGGAAGTGTCCTCTGTCTGGATAAAATAATGAGGGCCCCTCTCTTTGAGAGGTCGGTCAGGAAGTACACATCTTCATACTCAATGGTAAGAATTTGCATCCCAATTTGGAACCCATACTCCGCAACGTTCCACAAACCGATCATATGCTCAAGAAGAAGAACCTCTTTCTTCATCTTTTGCATCTTAAATAACTTGAGGAGACTGCAATTCCTCAAGGAGTCCCTTGATCAGGTAATTTGCAATGTAGCCACGTCATTGAGCTCATGCTCTCTTTCTTTCCACTCGATCATGACTTTTTCCGAATTTACCTACAATCAACAACAAGCAAAATTCATTAGTCATGCTATTTTGACAATTTTTTGGGCAATTAAAAACTTTAAAATATATTTTTCTCTACTTAGGATGCCAATGCCCTCTTTACACTCATATCAGGGTGCCACCTCTCCTCCAATAAGCTCAGCAAGGTGCTGTCACTTTTTCATAATGCCCCCGTTACCCTTTTGGAAGAGCGCTGGCATTTTTGGTAATTCTTCTTGTGAATTTCGGGCAACGCCCCTATCATTCCCACATCAGAGCGTTGGCACACTCTTACTAAGCTTGCAGGGGCACTGAAAAAATTGAGCAACACTCCCCCTTGAATTCTAGAGGAGAGCCAAGCCCTTTTGGGCTCTTGAGACCTCCTAGGGCATCTTTTTTAAGACTCAATCATTGCCTAAAAACAAAATGTAAATCGTACAAATTGAAGAGAGGAAGAAGAGCACCAACCTGATCCAGACGGCGACAGAAATAGCTAACCGTAGCTTCGGCACCGAACAGAGAAAGATTCACCCTCCAAAGCTCAATTTCTCCACTGCTACAAATCTTTGCACAAATGAAATGGTAAAAGATATTTTTACCCCATATTGCTATTTATAAAATTTCATTTTTTTCCAAAGCATAGTTATTTTGGGTTTTTGAGAAATATTTTGGAGGAATTTTTAATACCTTGGGTGTGCAGTTTTTTGTAATGGTAGGTTTTGCAGTAGTTTCATTCAATTTTTTATCTTGTCACATTAACGAGCATGGTCTTTCGTTCATTCTCACGCTAGAAAAAACACAAGAACACACTGAGTAACCTTTTATATATTTTTCAGACTTGCATGGATAAACGAAAAAGGAACCCCCAAGAGTCATCTTTAAGTTCTTTTCAGACTCTCTAAATGTGAAAATATTGTCAAGTAATCTTGCTTCCTTTCCCACTCGTTAAAAGGTTTTAAAGGGCATCTTTCGAGTGATAATTTATCTCTTTTTCAGCCTCGTGAGACTAACATTATGAAAAATGACAACACTGGAGTCATATTTAAGTTCTTTTCAAACTCTCTAAGCATGAAAAATCACCGAGTTTACCTTCTATGGACTCGTTAAACAATCATACATTGAAGGTCCCATATGGGACCGAACCCTTACTTCTTCCAGTTCATTAAACAAAGGAAGAGGGACTTACCAAAGGTGATTTATATCGAGCATGTGTTACCCTCCTCGAGCTCGTTAAATCAAAAAGAGGTACTCATCTATCTGGATGGGGGAAAAATTTGAAGGAAACAAGCCAATCAGTTTTTGAAGACATTACAAGTCATACTTATGGTCTCCCTGGAAAATGGCATTTTGTCTTTGCACGCATTTTAATCTGCTAAACCTCTGCACTAAACCAATTCTATGAGTTTTCTTACTCCTTTGGGTCACTCGACGAAAGTCACAGTTTCCATTGGATCGTCATGTTTTGGTCCATGTCATGTCTTTGTTGTTGTGCCTCAGTGTTCAAGGGAAGTATCTGCCTCAAGAGTCAACCATCACAAATTTCCTGTTTCAATACCTATGTCAATACATGTTCATTTGATCCACCAATTTACCTCTCTATGTCTCTTTCGTGTCGTTGATGGGGGATACATCAAGGCCCTCCTTCGATGATTTTGTTCCTATCAACTTCAACACATTATCTAGGAACTAGACTTAGAAACCAATTAGTACCTTGGGACCTGCATGCCTCAATGGTAGGCCTCCTCACTTCCGACAATGGGTTTATATCATTTACCCCTGATCGGGTGATTCCACAAATGTTCGACTTCATCTCATCTATTCACATTCCCTAGAATGTACTAGGGTACCTTTGGAATCATTGACATCAATGGTGATTTCCCTCACACTTGTTGACAATTTACCTCATTGACTGGTAATCAAGTGGTCTCTGCCATGCTCGACATCAAGACATCTATTCACATGGTTATATTTGTACTGCATCGGGATCGGTAAGAAGACCCTGGGTTGATTTATCACTCTGGTATGTACCTTGCCTAGGTTGCAATGGATTTTATTTTGAACATTGACACATATACTATCACATAGATCCACTTTGTATTTGTTAGTGGCTATGTCTTGTCATCTCATAGATCCACTGTGTATTTTTCATGGCTACGATCATTTCATATCATGGAAGTATAGATCCACATTGTATCTTGGGTGTCTATACCTTTTTGTTAATACAATTATGGATCTGCATTGTATTTTATGGTGTCCATACCTTGCAAGTATTTATCACCCAAGCAAAGGTATGCTTTCCTTGAGTTTGAAACATATCATGATATTTGTTTGAAGGTTGTGAATAGCTTCTAGCAGGTTCTCCGAGTCCATACTATTGCTTGAAAAAGTATACAAAGTAATTCAGTCATCACGTCTTCTAACTTCACACTTTGGGGGGCAACCTGTTACACATCAAAATTACTCACTCCAATGATGACCTATTGTCGTCATTACCAGTGTCGCAAGTGTCGCATTTTAGCCTTAAGTGTCACAAGTGTTGCAGACATTATATAGTCATCTTTCCTATGTCATGTCTCAAATGCCATTACAAGAACACTTAAGACACCTTCAAAGACTATTTTAAGAAGGATAAATCACTTGACAAATAGTACAAAGATTTTACTATGGAAAAAACCACTCAAAAGTCATTTTTGGAGGCCAGCGCTCCCCTATCAACTGTCAGGGATTCCCAGTGCTTCCTTCCCTCCTTTGGGGGAGTGTTGCAACACTTTTTTCCCCATTTTGAGAGAACGTTGGCCTTTTTGAGATAATTTTGGACTATTGAGGAAAATCATGGATAAATCCCCCTCATCTCTGGAGTTAGTTGGATTCAAATCTGAGGTCAATGATGGATCTTAGGGAGGATCCACAATTGATGGAGAAATATTCTCAACCTATCCCAATAATATCTAATATGGTTAGGCCTCTCCAAGCCTATATAAGGAGGCCTCTTCATGGTGAAAGGCAGAGACATTGAAGGCATCAAACTTATGATCTCATAAGGGAGATTTATCATTGAAAGTTACAGTCATTCTGATCATGGAAATTTTGAGTAAGGGTCTGGATAAAGAGATCTTGGTGAATATGTTGCATATACATCTATGGTTGTAAGCACTTTTCTTTGTTTTCATTAATATATATATGTGCTTGGCCTATTTCCTTCAAATTTGTGTATGTTTCATGAATTTGTTCTTTTTGATAGATCTATTTCGAAGCTAATCATGGTAGGAATAGGAAGTATTTTTTGTTGTTGTTGTTCCTTCAATTGAAGGACCTTATGAAAGACTTGGAGATCAATATCAGCTTGGATCAAGCAAGGACAAATGTTATTAATGTATTTATATTCCTTTCTTCTTATTCCTTGACTAGTTTAGCTTCATTAGAAGGAATGTCAGTGTTCAACATTTGCACCTTTCTGTCTTGGTTATAAGTGTCTAGTATCCAAGAATAAATCCACTTGTCTGTAGGGGGATTCTCCTGTAACACTTCATATCCAACCATTGTCCA
Organism: Picea glauca; assembly: GCA_000966675.3. Lineage (NCBI taxonomy): Eukaryota > Viridiplantae > Streptophyta > Pinopsida > Pinales > Pinaceae > Picea > Picea glauca. The sequence goes on from JZKD02S1674807.1 coordinate 310,042, forward strand.
ATCTCTTCCTTAGTTGGTCTCCACATCCTCCTCAATCGCGTATCTTGGTCCTGACAACGAAACCATTTATTGGTGCGCAGTGGGCAGACCCAGGGTTCAACATTAAATCAAAAACAAAAACCTAAAGATATCGACCCTTTCTTCATCACCCGCAAGCAGGTGAAGTATCACTCGAGGTATCTATGGGGATTGTAGTAACTAGGTTTCCACAATCATGAAGGAATGGGAGACATTCATCATATTATTTATACTTAACATCCATTCATTCTACCTTACAACATGTGTGTAGAACCATAACAACATATAATAGATTCATATTAATCATTCGTACATTATATGTGTGCCATAAACAAAACAAAAAAGAAACACATCACAATACAACATACATCATAACACAAAGATTTAATGTGGTTCACCCCAAACTGGGCTACTTCCACAATGACATGATTCTTATATTATCATTCAACATCATCTCTTACGAAAGGTGCACACTACGCTCATACAAGATATCTCAATTATAACCCAACATGCCCTTGACATTCATGCATACAATGCACACTTAACTCTCGATTGATATTCAAATTAGCTCATATTTGAATTACAGTTACTTCCTGAACCTCAGAACTATATTCACTCAAATCATAAGTTCGTGAATCTCCAACCCACAATTAAGCACTCACTCAAGAATTCAAGTCCCCAAAAGTCCTCTTGATCCAAGAGGATATAAGGAACGCTCATATAGGTCTAGGAGGATCTAGAATGCTCACAGAGGTCCTAGGGGATCTAGAAAGGCTCAAAATTCAAGTGGCTCAAATCATCTCAAAAACTCCATCAATGAGTAGAGCTCAACGATAGCTTTGCAATGATGTAAATTTCACCTCAAACAAAGTTCGTATGAATAATTTATGAGCGGTCAAAGTTCGAGACAAAAAATGGCAAAAGTCAAAGGATGACATCAACATGGTACAATATGGCATCATCAAGGTGACACATGGAACTATACAGGTGACGTGGCAAGTTTAGTTGGTAGCTAAATGGGAGAATCCACACATCTAGGTGGACCAGTCATATCATGACACGTGACAAGGATGAGCTAATGAGAGGCTTCCACATGGCGACCTCCCATTGGCCTATATTGGAAAAGTTATGTAAAAGTTATGGAATCAATGGGGGTCGAACCCGTGATCTCCATAACCTAACAAAGGCCTAACAAAACCCCCATTACCATCATGTCATCACTTTTGACTTAACATATAAATGGTGTGAATTATATTTAAATTAGTGTTAAAGTTTGTTTGGGTAGCTAAAGGGCTGGGGGCCTAAGCCCTCGACCCTAGCCCTTGTTCCATATATAAGACCACATAACCATATTATATCCACGGAGGGGCTAACCATATACCCATGAAATAATATATGGTATATACCATATACCATATAACACATGTAACAACCAATAGATATATCGTAACCCCCCACCATATATAACATATGGTTTTTAACAAAACCACATATATGTGCATGTAAGTGGATAGAACCCGAAACCTCTGGGGTTAGATTCCATATTTTTAACCAAACCGCCACACAATCCACTTAATAAGGGATTCCTCTAACTTTAGTAATGAAGTTGCCCATTAATTCGGATAGAGGTTGGAGAATCGGACCTACATATTGGGTGTGGATCCCAATGCACACACAGTTCAATGTATGCATAGATTTTGAGGTCTACATAGATATCAAGGTGGAACAATTTTCTATGTAGGACATGAATTTCTAGGTCATATGAATGTCTTGATTTGCATGCTATGAAGAGTCTAACTATGTTGTCTCATAAAGCATGCCATGAAGTATAATGACAACACCTAGGCAACTTTATACTCGTTTTTCACGATTTTTTGCAAGGATCGTGAATTTGAGGTCTATTTTGTGATTTTAGGTCATTTGAAAAATTCTTATCTCAATTTTCTATTAATGAGTATTTAATGCACTATTTTGTGTGCCAAAGGGGGTGAAATTGAGCCAATTTGGAAATTGGTCAACTTTATAGTCAAATTTCTCATAATTTCGGAAGGATTCTAATGGTGAATTCATTTTCTTGTTTTGAGTAATGGATTTAAAAAGAATCCATTAAATTTTCATATGTGAATCGTTTTACATGTGATTCTGATATTTGAGATGGAGAAAGAAGTTTTCATTGGCTTGAAGGGAACCCAAAGATGAAACAAAAGAATTTCATATACATATGTAATTTGAGTTCTTTTATTTTCGGTTGTGTCATATCACTATTCAACAAACTAATCATCAGTTTATGAGT
>JZKD02S1674807.1:318525-329620 GCA_000966675.3 Picea glauca
ATCACAGCTATCCTCCAAATTTGACATGAAGGATCTCGGTGCTGCTAACTTCATTCTGGGAATGGAAATTAAAAGAGATCATGCAAACAGGAAACTCTGGTTGAATCAGAGAAAACATGTTGAGACGATGTTGCATAGGTTTAATATGCATGGACGTAAACCGATCAAGATTCATATTCCTATAGGTGTAAAGTTATCTATAGATCAGTGTCCCAAGACACAGGAAGAAGAAGAGGACATGTCCCATGTTCCATATGCCAGTGCAGTTGGCAATTTTATGTATGAAATGGTCTTTACTAGACCATACATTGCACATGCAGTGGGATTTTTGAGCAGGTATATGTCAAAACTAGGGAAGGAGCATTGGACAACAGTAAAGAGGGTCTTTAGGTATCTTCATGGCACTACTAGTTATGGATTGTGCTACCAAGGAAGACCAGGAGTAGACAAAGTGATGGACATACATGGCTTTGTTGATGCATACTGGGCTGGAGATCTGGATTGCAAAAGATCTACAAGTGGGTATGTGTTTAACCTATTTGGAGGAGAAATCAGTTGGATGAGCAAAAGACAGGTTGTAGTGGCACTCTCAACTACATAAGTTGAATACATGGCAGCCACTCATGCAGTCAAGGAAGCAATATGGTTACAAATATTGTGGTCAGGTATTGGGTTGGTACAATAAGCAGTGAGATTGTATTGTGACAGTCAGAGTGCAATTTTCCTAGAAAAGAACCCAGCTTATCATTCGAAGACAAAGAATATTGATGTTCAGTATCACTTTGTGAGAGACATGGTTGAGGAAAATAAGGTGTTGCGGGAAAAGGTTGACACTTTGAAGAATGTTACGGATTCATTGAAAAATTTTGTGAGCACATAAAAGTTCTCCTATTGTAGAGTAACAATGGGCATTGTTCCCTGTTAGGACCTAGAAATGTCCCTTTTTCACTACATCTTTTGCCCATTCAAATTTCTCATTCCTAAGCTAAATGACTATTATAATGAGTACTAAGACCCTTTTTCCCAAGGTATGAACTATTCATCTCACTTTTATATTTTCATTTACTTAGCATGTTTGATTGGTAAAGTTCACATATTTTACCCATGAACTGATTTAACTAATGATCAAAATTCTTAGAACAGCCCACTTTGAGAAAATTGTTGTTGTTACAGCTATGCGCCAATCTTGGAAGTTGTTACATGACTGCTGCAATGGATGCCACCAATCCTGGAAGCTGTTACATGACTGTTGCAATAGAAGCTCGTCAATCCTGGAAGTTGTTGCACGACTACTGCAACATAAGCTCGTCAATCCTGGAAGCTATTACAATAGACGCCACCAATCCTGTTGTTATACGACTGTTGCAACACCTACTGATTAGATATGCTGGCTCACGATGTTGATCAAGGAGAGTTCTAGATTTTGTATTAATGATATCAAACGAACATCTTGAGAATCGGGGATTCTCAATACTGCTCTATTTATGTTCTACTGAATGACTCTGACTTTAAATAACAGATCTTTTGTAATGAAAAGGATTTTTTTTTTTACTGGAGAAAGAAAGGTAACTCTTATTGTACACAAACATTTTTGGCAATGGAATGAAAGAGTGAATTGAATTCCTTTAGCAGACTGTAACCTATTTTCTTAGGAGGATTCAGTGAGAAGGAAAGGGCCCACCTTCCTCACCGATTCCCCTCTGTTTTGAATTCTAGATTAGTTGTTTTAAATGTGAATGATTTAACTGTTAGACATTTCTAGAATACAACTGTTGTTACAGTTTAGTTCCTTCTTGTTAGATGCACATAAACTTGTCTCATGATAATTAGAAGTCGATTGTTGAACATTGCTGGAGAATTGCTTTCCCTTTTTTTTGCATTAGGTTAAAATCTTGTTTCCAAGAAATAAAAGTGTGAAGTACCTTCTTGTAATAAGTAGATTTCCTTTCTGCAAATAGTATAGAACTTCTTCTTGCAAAAGTAAATTAGAAAGCTAGATTAGAGTAGGCAATCCAGGGTTCTTATACATTCATTAGTTTAGCTTGCAATTATGATTTCAAATCTGTAGAACTCCAGTTGTATTAGCATAACTGCGTTAGCGATAATGTTTGTTTTTTTTACTTCCCTGCTACAACTAGATTAGAGATGCTTTCATAATCTAGCATAGACTGTGCACAGTTATCTTGAAATAACAGACTTCCTTGGGTTGACAATTTATATTGAACACTTTGATTTTCTATTCAATTAGACAATTAAAGTGACCAACATTTTGGCACCGTTGCCGGGGAAGATAATTATAGATTTTGGTAAGCACATTAGTTTTCTTTCTTAGGAATCAATAGTCTGCATGAATAATGAAATGTGAGAATGAATCCCCCAAAATACTAACCTTAGAGGTACCAGAGGACGTAGAGGAAGAAATCCTAACATACTAGGGAGACAAACCATTGTTGATGAGATAATCGTTAGAGAAGATTCTTCTTCAAGATCTATTTTTCTCCCTGCAAATCCTCCAAGAAGACGTGATCCGTAGTCAACAAAAATACCCCTTCTTGAAACATCGTTCTCATCAAGGGCTGAAGCTGAAGCTAAAGTCGAAGCTGAAGATATGTCACCAACAAATCAGCAAGCAACACTGGAGAACGTTGAAGATCAGGGAAGTATAGCTTGGAACAGGAAAAATCTAGAAGAAGTTATTTATCAGATCAACAGTTGGATAGTCACTATAGAAGAGTGGGACATTGTTTGGAGAGAAAGAGCACATATGGAGAATCAAGGGGATAATGAAGAAGGCCTCTACCAATAGAATCCATAAGACAATGAGGATTAGGTAAACAATGAAAATACTATATCTACCCTGGTTTTTCCTATTTCTAATGTTCCCACACGAGGGATGGCTCCTATGAAAAACATACCTCTCTCAGCTCTCCCAAATTTTCATGGATTATCTACTGAAGATATGGATGAGTTTCTATTTGAATTTGACATTTTTTGTAGAATATATGACTACACTACCACTGCGCAAAAGCTTAAACTGTTTCCAGCTACACTAAAGGGTAATGCATTAAGATGGTTCATGAGCCTTGGAGGAGAAAACATTTCAACATGGGTACAAATGAGGCAACTTTTCCTGAACAAATACCAAGATTACTGTCGAACAAGGGAACAAAGAGAGGAATTATTCAAGATGTCACAGAAGGAGGATGAGACCCTTGAAGACTTTGTGGAGCGACTCCAATATAATCTACAAAGGTCTGGACATCTGGATGTGAGTAAGGACATTCTGAAAACCATTTTTCTAAAAGGAGTTAGAGAAGATTGTTTAGATATGCTGAATATGCTTGGAAAGGGAGATATATCTAAGGAATCCTATGAGGACATTGTATATCTCTGCAAAATATGTTCTCGAGGATCTACAAGGAATAAGTCAGCTACCAAGGATACCACTCTTTCAAGGGTACAAAAATCAGCCAATGGAGGAGCAACAAGAGAAAAAATAGGTAACATGTTAGAAAATTTCAAAACAAAGATGATTAACTCTTTTGCCTCACAAATGGATACTTTGCAGGTTAAATAGAAACAAGCAGAATTAGAGAAAGCATTGTGCATTTTCTGTCCAAAATGCAGAAAGAAACATCCACCAAGGGAGTGCCCATTGAACAGTGTCCAGGTATGCCTTATTTGTGAATTAGACCATGCCACTAACCAATGTCCCTCTCTACTAGGTGTAAAAGAATAAATGAAGGAAACTAATGAGGAAGTAGAGGTTGTCTATCTAATAACACAAAGACAACAATGGAATCCAAGAGGTCAAGGTATGAACTCTCAATTCTCTCCTCCAACATTTAATTATTGGAACAATCAACTACCATATGGCTAGATGAATGCCCCCCCTCCAAATAAAATTCCACCCTCTTATCAGGATCCCAATGCATGGTTACCTATGCCCCAACAACAGAATCACTATGGGAAATGGAACCCATATGGGAGAGGCCCTCAACAAAAACTCAGTTATTAAATCCATCACCAACCGAATCCATATCAACAACAGTTCCAACCTTTGTACCAGCAGCAACAGTTGCAATTGCCTCCTAATACTGCACCAAACAATCCTCCCTTATGACCTCAGATGCCTATGCAACCTAACCCAAACCCAAATAATAAGGTCGTTCAGAACATAGACATACATAATGTGCCAGCCTTATCTATTACTCCTATGCCTTGTGATGAAATAAAATTAAGATCAGGGAGAATAGTTGAGCCAATAATTGAATATGCTTCATCTTCAGAATCAAATAAGGAATCAGGGGAGAGACCATCTGCTGATACAGAAGAAATTGACCAACCTATTATAGAATTAGCAGACCCACCATTCCTTGATAGATTGAAAATTGCCAAGCCTATGGAATTACCATCTTTCAATCTCCTAGGAGAATTGCAAAATCTGCACGTTAATATTCCACTACTGCAAGCGATAAGGGATGTCCCTATTTATGCCAATATTGTGAAGGACCTCTGTATCAGAAAACCTGGATGAAAACCTAAATATCCCCTCACAGTGCATGTAGTGGGGGATTTTTCTGAGTTGATGTTAGGCAAAACTCCACCTATTAAATATGGCGACCCAGGAAACCCTACAGTAACTGTTAAAATTGGACAGACATCTATACCACATGTACTAGTTGACTTAGGGGCAGCAATTAACATCATGCCAATAGAAACTACACAGTTGTTGCAACTCAGAACACAAATTTGACCTACTTCTACTGTTCTAGAATTAGTTGATCACTCTACCATCAGACCAGAAGGAGTAATCGATGATTTAGTCATTTCAGTGGACTCATGGGAGTATCCTACTGATTTTGTCATTTTACAACCCAAATCCCGTCTGGGAGGCCATCCTCTAATTCTAGGATGACCATGGTTAGCTACAGCTAATGATTTCATTGGTTGCAGATCTGGTTCCATGACCATCTCTGATGGTTATTGTTAGCAACAATTGTGGTATTGGGGAGCAAAGGTACGCAGGTCTACAGGACTGCGCGATAAGTGCCCAAGCGCAGCATACAGAAGAAATCTGCTTAGGGCCCGAGTCAAGCAAGCGAGCCTGATCATAGATATGAGAAGTGGCGAAAGCTCCACAAGAGGGCTTCATTGGGATATCGGAGATCCTGGAAGTGAGAGTTTTGTGCATTGTAGAATTGCGATACGCGATTTCCCAATCAGTGGGGAACAACTGTCAATCGAGGAGGACAGGTGGTAGGCTTTCACGACGGAAGTGGACCATTGACAAGTCAACGACCATGAGCCATTGGGGATTGGGGAATCGCGAGTCCAGAGGATGCGTTCTCGTTAACATTGCAAACCGTGAAACCCCGATGGAGAGTAAGGTCGAGGGCATGTGGTAGTGGTCACTTGGACCAGGGCCTAGTCAAAGGGCTAGCACGGAAGGTGCATCGAAAATCGAAAAATCGCAAGTCCTTTGGACATAAGCATCATGTCATCGTGAACGTCGAAACTTCGATGGGGGGGGTTTGGCTACGGTCACACAGGGACAGGTCATATGGACTGTGTTCTAGCTGGTAGGGGCTAACGCCTAGGAGGAGGGGCTCATCACACATCGGGATATCGGAGATCCTGGAGGCAAGGAGTTCGCGCACCTCGAACTCGCGAATCATGAATCCCCGATAACCTGAAACATCATCACATACCTCCATTACCTATCCCTGTCATCACGTCCTATTCCCATGTCACGCCAACTCTTATTTTCTTCGCAGCCCCTGTGTCTCCTTCACCCGGCTCGTACACTTCAAAGCTCATGAATTCTGCCACGTGCATTTTCCATTTCACTTTCCCTCTGTCCATCCGTCTGCATGGCCTCTCCTCATCCCATATCCACACCGAGCATGTCAAATCGCCCCTGCCTGATCATCGTCCATTCACCTTTTCATATCAAGACCTCCATTCATCACGAAGGCCTCCATGTCCTGTAGGTGCATAGTCGACCGGGGCCTTTCCCGATCCCAATGAAACAGTTATTTCAGCAGTTGATGGTGGTTGGACATCGTTTCCACCATAAATGGAAAGTCCAGAAAATGATTGTAAGCTTGTCATTTCTTTCATAGGTCCTTTTGGAGCGCGATTGCGTCTGACTGAAGTTCTCGACTGTCCAGAGACTGTAAGCACAGTAAACATGCAGACGTAATGTCTTCAATGCGATGTCTCGAATTAGTCTCCAGTGTTTTTGTTCCAAGTATATGTAGGCATTTCGGCCATTGTTTTGGGGCATCGATGGTTGAGCAGAGCTCCCGGTAGCAAAGTTTTAATGAAGCATTGTTGCTCTGGTTATGTATGAACTTTGACACTTCTTGCCTTATGAATGACGGTTTCTTTCATGTCTTTGTTTACACTGTGTTAGAGAATCTCGGAATTGGAGGATCCATTCGAGCTGTAGCTATTATAGGATGATGTTGTAATGGATCACTGTAATGGTTACGGAGCCTCTAGCCTGTTCCTATGATTTCTTTAATGCTGAATGACTTGGAATTGGAGGATCTAGTCGAGTCTTTATTTCAGTTTCTTGAAGCCCTGAACCAGGAGGATCCTTCTTTCAGAGTTTTTCCCCCACAAACCGCTGCAAGCCTGTTGCCTAGAGTTGTTTGTTCATTTTCTCCTAAGTCTTCCACCTACTCATATTTTAATCAACCTACTGGCTTAAGTTAGGATTCCAGAACTCCTTGGTTCTTTACATACTAGACCCAGTCCCTGAGTTAGAATGATATCTCCGTGAGTCTTTATCTCCATTTGATCACCCTTTATAAACAAACCGTGACATTAAACTGATGGGTGTCGAGCTCTTCTCCTGCAAGCAATCCAGGAGTGACTTCCGACACTAACATTTCTGGTGCCGTTGCCGGGGATGAAATTGAAGATTTTCCCTGGGTAGAACAACATTGAGCCTCTAAATCCGAAGGTGCATTGGATTATCGGAGCCTTTCAGATTGCTAAGTTTCACCTGGCGACTCCATTGTGACAACTCTGCTGGGAAGAACCTGCTCTGTTAATTGTGGCTTTCATAGGTAGGCATACGCGGTCTCATCCATAGCTGCCTCTAGCTACACCCAAAACAAATCCAGAGGTGGTGCTCAGAAAGGGAAAGGCCTCTGAAGAAGAAGTATCCATCACCAAACCAGGTAATCCACCATATCCTTCTGTTGGAGCTCCTTTTTCTCCTCCTCAGTTATTTGACAGGCCTGTCTCTGCAGTTTCCCATTTCTTAAATTTTGGGAGTGTTCCTGTTGATTTTTCCTCTCCTGGTCTGGGACCAGAGGGACAAGACTTTGTCACTCCCCTCTCCCCTGAAGCTATACCTTGGTGTAGACCCAGGGCTGCAGAAGATTTCCCCACTCCTGCACAAGGAGGAGCACCTGCTGACTTGAGATCGGTAGCCTGTTCCTTGAATCACCTCTTGTTTCCCACCCCACTCCGAGATTTATCCCCGCTAGCCCCTTCGCAAACTCCTTTCCCTTCAAATTATCCTCCACCTAACATCCCTATGGCTGGTGCTAATCCCCATCTAAATAGAATGGACGCCATAGTCGCTGCCAGATATGCTCCCTTAGTTCTTCCCCATCCTATGAATCCTCTCCCTGCTAGGGATTACTTGAAATACATGCCTAAGTTCATTGGGGAAGGAGACATAACTGCTGAAGAGCACCTGGTTGCTTTCTACAGTTATGCAGACAACCTCAATATTGAAAATGAAGATGTCTAGATGAGAGTCTTTGTCCAGAGCCTGGATGGTGAAGTGAGGAAGTGGTTTAGAGGATTGGCCCCAGGATCTATTGCTGGGATTGAGGCTCTTGATAGTGCTTTCCTGAGGTATTGGGGTGATAGGAAGGACTTCATGTATTACATGACAGAGCTCGGGTCTTTGAAGAAGATGGAAGGAGAGTCGGTCTTTGACTTCTCCAAAAGATTTAATAATATGTATAACAAGATCCCTACCAAGATAAAGCCTTCAGAAGCCTCTGCCAAAATTTCTTATGCTAGTGCGTTTGGCCCCAATTTTTGCCTTTTGTTGAGAGAGAGAAGAGCCACCTCCTTGGCTCAAATGCAAGATGCGGCCATAGAAGTGGAATCCAATGTATTAGCAGCTGACAGACTGAGGAACAAGGCTGATGCGGACAGGAGAAAGGGAAGATCGGAAGCCTCAACTTTCGACCCATCGGTGCCCCACCCCCAAGTAGATGAATTGACCAAGACGGTGAAGTCTCTGTCTGCAGAGAAGGAGAGAATGAGGGTGGAGGGGAGGCAAGCATACAAAGGCCCTCATATCACCGAAAATAAAGGAGGATTCAAAAGGCCAAATAATTTTACTCCCCCGAATATGCAGAGAGAGAAGGGAAGAGACAGAGAAGACCAGAAAATTCAAGCCCCTTTCCAAAACAATTTTGTGATCGAAAGGGGAGAAGGGGAATCAGATGAGCTTGATCCTAAAATCCACTGCGTTGGAGACACTCCTCCTTTTCCTCATCTCACTCAATAAGCCTACGAGGAGTCTCTCATGGACAGTCAGCTGAATGAACTAAGCAAGGGAGACAAGGATAGCGGCGACCGAGGCAGGTATAACCTGAGGTCCAATAAAAAGACAGCAGCGCTTAATGTTCCTGAGCAGTCCACTAGAGTAGAGAAACCTGCTAGTAAAGTAGCAGATGGTCACGTAGGTAAGAAGGCCCAACCCCTCTCTCCCGTTGTCCATAATCCTGTTCCTGAAATAAAAGAAATTCCAAAGCCTACATCTTCTTTCAATTTTGAGCATGAGATTCAAAAGATCAGAATCCCTATGCCCCTCACTGAGCTAATTAAACATGGAGAATTCAAGAAGCGCTTTTCTGAGCTTCTACAGTCCGAGGCCTCAATCCTTCCTACATATTCCATAAACCTCCAAGATGAAAAGCCAGCTATCGTCCTAGGTCTTGTTATCACTCCAAGAAACCCTTTGTGGTTGCAGACCAAAGGTGCTTGGTAACTTAAGAAATGAATGTTTTTGTATTTTGTAAAGGTGGATTAATGGGATAACTCAATTCAACTTATGGCATTCAGACATCAAAATGGTAAACAAATAGACAGTGCTCTCCAAGATTGGTTAAACAGTAAAATAACTTTCAGTGGATGAAGAAAAGATTGTTCATAAACCAGTGAAAATCGGGGTCTAATAAACAACTAAAAGAACTGATTATAATGTCATGAACCAAACAATAGGATAACAGCTATTCAAGGTTTGACAACAATACAACAGTGAAGAAGAAATGTGAAAAACTGCCACCAAAATGGAAAGAAACCTGTGATCTGTATTAACAAATAAAAAGTCTAAGTACAAAGAGTATTACTGTATCCAGAATCGAACCCCTTAGAACTCCAAATGTCTTTGGCTTTATAGCCTCTTACAATCAGTTTCAGATCCTAAAACAATGGATCTGATATTCTANGACTTGTCCTGTCAGCAGCAGCAGCATCCATCACCTTCGGCTTGGACTTGTATCGGAGAAGACTCTTGCTCCATGAGGTAATTGGTCTAGGTATCATGGTATGTGTAATGTTTGATCATTATAACTTTCAGATATATGCATCAGATTCCTTTCATTTCTGACGACTGCTTGGATCTTACACTAACCCACTTGACCATGGTTGGGGGGATTGACAGGGTACCCTAGCAAGCTTGTACCCATAGGTTTTGGTTAGCCACCAGAGGGGATTTTGAAGAGCCATCGTCCGCTCCCATCATATTATCATTTTACATCTTATCTCCCATTCATCTATCCCATTCCCCTAGTCCAGACATTAGGATGACCTATTTGTGGGGTTACACCTTATCTTGTGGGAAGAAGGGGCTAAAGGCCCAGGAGGTAAAAGCAGNTGGTAAGAGATAAAAGCCATAAAAAAATAAAACCTAGAGATGCCTTGCCCAGGGATCCCCGAGAAGGCGATAAAAAGCCTCTCAATAACAAACAAGAGGGACCCAAAGAAAAATAACAAAACAAGACCTAGCCAAGAGGATGGGAGGTCTCATCACGAGCCAGCCCATTATGTTCATGGGTACCTAGTATTATATTTCCATTATCTGGTTACCACGCCAGGGCAGTGACCTTTGGTTGCATGGCCAAGGGAAAGGGGGTCTCATCACGAGCCAGCCTTTTCATCTCTGCAAAAGTACTTGTGGGTAACACTATCAGCTCTGGTCACGACGCCAAGGCAGTGTCCTCTAGTTAGAACTTGAAATAAAAAGAAAAGATAATAAAGAAAAGAAAGAATAAAGGCAAATAAAGGGCTTGGAAAGAGTTGCATCCATGACAGGTACAGCTCGCCTCCTACAAAGGCACCCACGGATAATGTTCACCCTGTCTTTCACTATGTCTGGACATCCTTTGACCACACCACCTCGTGTTACATGGCTTGGATGATATCCTTTGGAAACTTTCATTTTCTTATGGATGCTGGCCCAATAGGGCATTTTGTCATTTCTTCAGCTTTGTATAGTAGGTCATTGTAATGTCTTTGAGATATTAGATGATATGCTAGGGGTTTTATGCATGCATTTGATAAAATTAATGATGAAATACGATTGACATTGCTATGATCCCCAGGACTAATGAGCCCATGGAGGGCGAAGTTTTTGATGTGCAGGACCATGCCCGACGAACAGGTACCAAGTGGACAGATACACATGGGGAGATGATTAGTTCGGACCTCCATGAGGCTGAAGAGCCCAACAGATGGTTGTTGGGACCTCATCAAGGACAGAGACATGACAATGATTGATCGAGCCTTTGCACGAGAAGAAAAAGCCATTTTCATCCCAAGGGGGTTGACCCACTGAAGGTGAAACGTGTCCCTCTGATGGCCCAGGACGTCATCTAGGAGCCCTTGACATCACCTCCAGTGTATTGCACCTTGACAGAGTGTTTTGGCACGTGTGGTAGAGTTTGGAGGCCCAAAGAGGGCCAACGTTTGTCATCTAGTGCTATGATTTGCCCTAAAAAGGGCCAACATCTCCCTCAAAGGGGCTAGACGTCTTGCTCATTGCTCATTTAGG
>JZKD02S1674807.1:329630-342453 GCA_000966675.3 Picea glauca
AAGACTTTATGGGTCAAATTATTTTCTTAAGACAAAACCAAAACTTAAGTTTTGCAGCTAAAAAGACTCAACAATGAATTGAGGAAACTATCAATAGCCATTCTATCCACCATAATACTCGACCAAAATGACGGTGCTATTTTGGGAGATAGCAGGTCCCATGGTAGAAGACAGAGATGACTCATCCCCTCCCTTCTACACCTCCTTGAACATACATGACAAGGTGCTTCACAACTGCTTGATGGATTCAGGGGCCTCTCACAACCTCATGCCCAAAACTGTCATGGAAGAGTTGGGACTAGAAGTTACCAGAGCCTATCATGACCTCTATTCTTTTTACTCCAGAAGAGTTCAGTGTCTTGGAGTTATTAAAGACCTGGTTGTAACCTTGTTTCAACTGCCTATGAAAAGTGTGGTCATGGATATCATAGTAGCTGATGTCCCCCCCAAGTTCGGTATGTTGTTATCAAGATATTGGATAAAAAGACTGGGGGGAACCTTGCAGATGGACCTCACATATGCTAGTATCCTAGTGTTCGGAGGAGAGCATAGAAGACTGTATAGGGAAGCCCAACTGGCCTACATAATCAGCGATGAAGCCAACCCTACCAACCATCCCATTTTCACCTTAGACACTGATTTAGGTTCCAGTGTGCTTCAACTCACTCATGCTCCCGAACCTCCTCTTAGACTCAAAGTATCCCACCATTTCCCCTAAACTTCCTCCCTCCATCACCCCCATCTGGAAACTGTTCTTTGATGGAGCCTCTTCCAGGGAAGGCGCTGGAGCTGGGGAGGTTTTTGTGTCACCTGCTCAGGAGACCATATCTCTTTCATACAAATTAGAATTTGAAGCTACCAACAACGTGGCAGAGTATGAGGCTCTTGTTCTGGGATTAAGAGCTACGAGGGAAATGGGAATTCAGGAAGTAGCAATGTTCGGTGATGCAGAGTTGGTAGTCAAGCAGGTCAGGAATGCTTATCAGGATAAGAATCCTCGACTTAGAAGCTACATAAATGAGGTATGGGACCTGGTTGACAGTTTCTTCTCAGCATTTAACATTTCATTCATCCCAAGAGAGCAGAACACCTTGGCAGATTCCTTGGCCACGTCGGCTAGCAATTTCAAAGTACCTTTGCTGCCCAAATTCAGATATGATGTAGAGGTTAAATACAAGCCCTCCATACCTAACAACGTCAAAAATTGGAAGGTATTCGAGGATGATCTCGAAATCAAGAGGTTCTTGGAGACTGTCGAGGAATTTTCAAAAATGCACATTGACCAAGACACCGTCTCAAAGGAAGAGTTCGATGGGGGTAGTTTTCTGAATAAAATTACAGAGCATGACATTGTACAGTTGCCCAGCAACCATATTCCTAGAGGACTGGTTCCTTTGGAAAGGCTCTTCGATAGAAATGATGTATCATTAAATGGAGAGGTCTCAGAGGATGACACTGGTACTATTCAGTGCAACATTGGGACCGAGGATGAGCCCAAGCTTATCAAATTGTCAAGACGTCTGACAGAGGATCAGAAGTCCGAATACATTGGACTCTTGAGGGAATTTGCTGATGTGTTTTCCTGTACTTACGAAGACCTCAAAACCTATGACACCTCTGTCATCGAGCATAAAATTCCATTAAAGGAGGAGGCAAAGCCATTCAGACAAAATTTGAGACAGACCAATCCCATGCTGCTACCTATCATGGAGAGGGAAGTGAAGAAGTTGCTTCAAGCTCAAATCATTGTTCCACGGAGATATTCAGAGTGGGTGGCCAACTTGGTACCAGTAAGGAAAAAGAATGGAGAGATCCGACTCTGTGTAGACTTCAGAAACCTGAACAGGAGCTCACGGAAGGATAACTACCCCTTGCCAAAGATGGAACATATACTGCAAAGGGTGACAGGAGCTTCCAGGATGTCCATGATTGATGGTTTCTCTGGCTACAATCAGGTCTCTGTTCTGCCTGAAGACAGGGAAAAGACAGCATGCACCACTCCATGGGGCACATTCATGTATGCCAAGATGCCATTTGGGCTGATGAATGCAGGGGCGACATTCCAGCGTGCCATGGACATAGATTTCGTTGGGGAAAGGGATAGATTTGTGGTCGTTTATCTAGATGATATCACAGTGTTTTCAAAATCTGATAAAGAACACTGTCGCCATCTCAGAAGAGTTTTCTTGAAGTGTATAAAGTTTGGCATTTCATTAAACCCCAAGAAATCTCTATTCGCCATGCAGGAGGGAAAGTTACTAGGCCACATAGTATTGACAGAAGGAGTCAGAATTGATCCCAGCAGAGTTGAGGCGATACAAGCCTTATCAATCCCAAGGTCTAGGAAAGAGGTCCAATCTTTCCTCGATAAGATTAATTTTCTAAGGAGGTTTGTGCCTAACTTTGTTGAGGAGGTAAAGCTAATAACAACCATGTTAAAGAAAGAGAATGAAGTAAGGTGGACCCCTCAATCCGACATTCTTTTGAACAAATCAAGAGGGCCCTGACTGAAGCTCCTGTGCTTATCAGTCCCGACTACTCGAAGGATTTCCTTATTTTCTCCTTTGCCTCACCTGACACAGTGGCTGATGTTCTATTGCAGAAAAATGATAGTGGGCTAGAGCATCCTGTTGCTTATTTCAGCCGAGCACTGAGGGATGCCGAAGTTAGGTATGACACTATGGAGAAGCAGGCTTATGCTCTAGTGAAAGCTCTCAAAGCCTTTAGAACCTACATCCTGCGGTCAAACATCATCGCCTATGTCCCCTCGGCTGCTATTAAAGACATTCTAATTCAGCCTGACATAGATGGTAGGAGGAGTAAATGGATAGCCAAAATCCTAGAATTCGACCTGGAAATAAAGCCCACCAAATTGATCAAAGGGAAAGGTTTAGCCAAGATGTTGGCTGAAGAAAACTACCAAGCGTTGGGGATAAGTTTCATCAACGAATGCTCAGGTATTCAGCTGGATTGACTGCCTAATATAGACCATCAAAGGGAGCCCCCATTGGCTTGATGTCCTTGATATAAGGATGTCATATACTTTCTGCAGGAGCTACGGCCCCCAGACGGCTTGCAAAGAAGCAAAGCAAGAGCTTTAAAGCTCAAAGCAGTCAGATACTACCTGATCGATCAAGTGTTGTATTGGAAAGACCCCCTGGGAGTGCTTTTAAAATGCATGAGTCCACCAGAGGCGGAGATGATCATGGCTGAATTTCAGAGTGGCCTCTGTGGAGGCCACCATTTCTGGAGAGCCACAGCCCACAAAATCCTCAAGGCTGGATACTACTGGCCTACCGTGTTCACTGATGTCTGCAAAAGGGTCAGAGCCTGCATCAAATGTCAAAAATTTGCAAGAAAGCAGCAACTCAGGTCTCTGTCGTTAAATCTGGTGGTGGTTTCAGGGCCTTTTCAGCAGTGGGGCCTAGATTTCATTGGAGAAATTCACCCTCCCTCCAGTGGGAAGCACAGATGGATCCTGACTGCTATAGATTTCTTTACCAAGTGGATTGAAGCCATCCCCACCAGGAGTGCTTCCCACAAGGTAATCATTGGATTCTTGGAGGACCTCATCACAAGGTTTGGCTGCCCAAATAACATTGTCACTGATAATGCAGCCGCTTTCAGGGCTGAACCACTAGCCAAGTTCTGTGAGCAGTTCGGAATCAAATTGATTCACTCCACCCCATATTATCCACAGGGAAACGGTCTAGTGGAATCCTCCAACAAAAGCCTGATAAGGATCATCAAAAGGTTGTTGGAAGACAACAAAAGGGCTTGGAGTTCAAAGCTGAAATTCGCCCTATGGGCTGATCGGGTGACTACCAAGAGATCTATGGGGCTCTCCCCTTTCCAGTTAGTCTACAGAGCTGAAGTTGTCTTCCCTTCTCATCTGGCCTTTCCCGTAGCGAAATTCTTCCAGGATCATCAAGAAGAGTCAAATGACATGATCAGAAGGATTCATCAGCTAATAGAGGTCCAGCAGGCCAGAGAGCAGACAGTGGACAGAATTCAGGACCATCAGCAAAAGATCAAGCAGGTCTTCGATAAGAAGTCCAAGAAGGAGCGATTCCAGATAGGATACCTGGTGTTGAAATGGGATGCTCCTAAACAAGATAAGGGAAAACACAACAAATTTGAAGCCCTGTGGATTGGGCCTTTCAGAATCTCCGAGATTTTCTCCAATAACACATACAGGTTGTGAGATTTGGAAGGTGAAGAAGTTTTTAGCAGCCCAGTGAATGGGCATTTCCTAAAGACATGCTTTATCTAAGCCTCCAGTGGCTCCTTTGTTTTTAAATATTGTCTTTTGTTTATTAGTTTGTTTTCATTTCTATTTTTGCGGCCTAATAATGACCCCATAGCCCAACAGCAACGCACTGGAACTGCAAATGAGTCCTTAGAGCATCACAGGGATGACTCTATCCCCCATGGAGCCTAATGTTAGAAACAATTGTGGTATTGGGGAGTAAAGGTTTGGCTACGGTCACACAGGGACAGGTCATATGGACCGTGTTCTAGCTGCCAGGGGCTAACTCCTAGGAGGAGGAGCTCATCGCACATCAGGATATCGGAGATCCCGGAGGCAAGGAGTTTGCGCACCTCGAACTCTTGAATCCTGAATCCCCGATAACCCAAAACTTCATCACATACCTCCATTACCTATCCCAGCCGCCACGTCCTATTTCTGTGTCATGCCAACTCATATTTTCTTCCCAGCCCCTGTGTCTCCTTCACCCAGCTCGTACACTTCAAAGATCATGAATTCTGCCACATGCATTTTCCATTTCACTTTCCCTCTGTCCATCCGTTTGCATGGCCTCTCCTCATCCCATATCCACACTGAGAATCTCAAATCACCCCTGCCTGATCACCATCCATTCACCTTTTCATATCAAGACCTCTAGTCATCCCGAAGGCCTCCATGTCCTATAGGTGCAGAGTCGACTGGGGCCTTTCCCAATCCCAATGAAACAATTATTACAGCAGTTGATGGTGGTTGGACATCATTTCCACCATAAATGCAAAGTCCAAAAAATGACTGTAAGCTTGTCATTTCTTTCATAGGTCCTTTTGGAGCGTGATTGCGTCTGATTGAAGTTCTCGACCATCCAGAGATTGCAGGCGCAGTAAACATGTAGACGTAATGTCTTCAATGCGATGTCTCGAATTAGTATCCAGTGGTTTTGTTCCAATTTTTGGGGCATCGATGGTTGAGCAGAGCTCTCGATAGTAAATTTTTAATGAAGCATTGTTGCTCTGGTTATGTATGAACTTTGAGACTTCTTGCCTTATGAATGCAAGTTTCTTTCATGTATTTGTTTACACTGTGTTAGAGAAGCTCGGAATTGGAGGATCTAGTCGAGCTGTAACTATTATAGGATGATGTTGTAATGGATCACTGTAATGGTTACAGAGCCTCTAGCCGGTTCCTGTGATTTCTTTAATGTTGAATGACTTGGAATTGGAGGATCCAGTCGAGTCTTTATTTTAGTTTCTTGAAGCCATGAACCAGGAGGATCCTTCTTTCAGAGTTTTTCCCCCACAAACTACTGCAAGCCTATTGCCCAGAGCTGTTTGTTCATTTTCTCCTAAGTCTTCCACCTGCTCATCTTTTAATCAACCTACTGGCTGAAGTTAGGATTCCAGACCTCCTTGGTTCTTTACATACCAGACCCAGTCCCTGAGTTAGAATGATATCTTTGCGAGTCTTTATCTCCATTTGATCACCCTTTATAAACAAACCGTGACATTAAACTGATGGGTGTCGGGATCTGCTCCTGCAAGCAATCCAGGAGTGACTTCCGACGCTAAAAATTATGACACAAAAAAACTTACCCTGTATCCTCATGCTACACCCAGTGCAGAACCTGAAAATTCTCTATGGATGGACACTGAGGATGGAAGTGCTCTGCATGTGCTAACTATAGGAAAGGCCCTAAGTTTCAAAGACGAGACGGAGGATGAGTTAATCAACTAATTTATTTGTGACCCCTCTGTTGTTACATAGAACACACACCACCGATTGATCAGAGTCTTTGACCCTATTGCCCAGGAAGACATGAACTCGGAAATGTTCTTAGAAACCACTGACAATCAAATTGATTCAGCTGTAAAAACAACCATTGTAATAGCGAACGCTGTAACAACAGATGACGAAACAAAAACAACTGAAATATTTCCTAGAGTCAGTTCTATGAGCGTCGTTGTGGAAGTTGAACCTGGAAAAACCTTGAACATCAATCCCGATCTCTCCACTGCTGAAACTCGCTGATTGCTGAAATTACTGATTGTACATAAAGAAGCATTTTCCTAGGATTACATGGATATTAAAGGAATTCCCTATGAACTATGCACCCACCATATATATATCAAAGAAGAATGCCGACCCATTTTCCAACCGCAAAGGAGGATGAACCCAAACCTTAAAGAAATTGTTAAGGAAGAACTTCATAAACTTCTCAACACTAGATTTATCTATCCTATATCAGACAGTGAGTGGGTATCACCATTGGTTATTGTGCCTAAAAAGAATGGTAAGTGGAGAGTGTGTGTGGACTATAGAGCCCTGAATAAGGCCACACAGAAGGATCATTTCCCTCTGCTATTTATTGATCAGGTTTTAGACAACCTAGCTAGAAAAAAAAAAAAATCTTTCCTAGATGGATTCAGTGGATATAACCAAATAAAAATTGCCCCACAGGACCAAGATAAGACCACCTTTACCAGCCCTTGGGGTACATTTTCCTACAAGTTTCTCCCATTTGGCTTGTGTAATGCACCAGCCACTTTCCAGAGAGCCGTGATTGGTATTTTCTCTGATATGGTGAATGACTGTATGGAAATATTCATGGATGATTTTACACCTTATGGTATTGATTTAGAAGAAGCTTTGTCCAATCTGGAAAAAGTGCTCAAAATATGTAAATAGTCTCATCTTTATATAAGTACAGAAAAGTGCCATATGATGATGTGCGAAGGGGTAGTGTTGGGACACTTCATATCTTATGCATGGATTCAGGTAGATCCAGCCAAAATCCAGGTAATTTTGGACATTCCATCAACTCGGAAAGAGGTAAGAAGTTTTTTAGGGCACACTGGATATTACAAGAGATTCATTAAAAATTTCTCTAAACTTGCCTCTCCATTGTTTTTTCTACTAACAAAATATGTTGACTTTCATTGGACTAACAACTATGAATCGTCTTTTGTAGATCTTAAATAGAAATTGTCCATAGCTCCCATCTTGAGAGGGCCCAATTGGGCTCTGCCTTTTCAAATTTCTTCAAATGCCTTAGACACTGCAATTGGTGTAGTACTAGGGAAACAGGAGGACAAAGAACCCTACACTATCTACTATATCACCAAGAACATGGCTCCTGCTGAGTTAAATTACACAGTTACTGAAAGAGAGTTCTTGGCAGTAGTTTATGCAATCAATAAATTCAGGCATTATGTAACTGTTTATCCCACATTTATTCATACTGATCATACAACCATTAAATATCTAATGAATAAACCTATTACTAATGCCCGAGTGACAACATGATTGTTACTACTGCAAGAATTTGACATCACTATAGTGGATAGACCAGGAAAAGAAAATGTGGTTGCTAATTTTCTCTCAAGATTACATATAAATGATGATGATTCACCTATAGATGATTCCTTTCCTGATGAACATTTGTTTGCAGTATCTACTCACTCACCCTTGTATGCAGACATTGTTAATTATTTGGTTGCAGGGAAGGTACCTCCACATCTATCTCCTTGAGAAAGAAGGAAGATTATTCAAAAGAGTGCTAGGTATAGTCGGATAGGAGGATACCTCTTCTACACAGGCCTAGACCAAGAAATCAGGAGATGTGTGAGGGATGATGAATTTTATGATCTGCTGAAAGCTTGCCATGATGGCCCTTGTGGGGGTCATTTTGCTGATAAAAGGACCAGGCATAAAATTTTAAGGATGGGCTATTTTTGGCCAAGCATATTTCAAGATGCCAAGAAGTATGTCCAAGCTTGTGACAGTTGACAACGCATGGGTCAACCAACTCATAGGGATGATATGCCCCTCTAGTCTTAGGTAGTGTTAGATCCTTTTAAGAGATGGGCCATGGATTTTGTAGGACCCATTCACCCACCTTCCAATCAGAAAGTCTATATATTGGTCTGTGCAGATTACATGACCAAGTGGGTGGAGGTAAAAGCACTTATCAGAGCCTTAGAAGAAGTTGTCTTAGCATTCTTGTTTGAAGATATATTTTTTAGGTTTGGCGTTCCCAGAGAATTGGTAACTAATGGAGGACCCCCTTTCACATCATATAAATTTGAGGCTCTACTCAGTAAATATCATGTTTTACATAGAATAGCTTCTCCATACCATCCACAAGGCAATGGCCAGGTGGAAAGCACCAAAAAGTTATAGAATCCATTCTTACTAAAATAGTAAGGGAAAATCGTAGGGATTAGTATGACAGACTTCATGAAGCTCTATGGGCTTACCGAACTACTTGGAGGAGCACAACTGTTTTTTATCCTTACGAGCTAGTATATGGAAAAAGCCATGTTTTCCCCATTGAATTCGAAATCAAAACCTTAAGAACTGCATCAGCAGTCAACCTTGACTTGACTATGGCACAAAAAGCCAAACTGCAGCAACTCAACTAGCTTGACGAAAAGAGTTTGGATGCCATATATCAAACCACAGTGATTCAACAACAACTAACAAAATGGCATGACCGAGTCATCAAGAAGAAATTATTCCAGAAGGGATATTGGGCTCTATTGTATGATTCACGCTTTAAGGAGTTTCAAGGTAAGTTGCGTAGATGATGGCTAGGGCCTTTCGAGGTAGACACCATTTTTCCCAATGGGATAGTCCAGTTGATTACTATTGATGGATCCAATACATAGTTACATGCAAATGGTCATCACTTGCGTCTGTATCAGCGCCCACTGTCCAAGGCAGAATTCAAAACTAGATGTATAGTTGATACAGGTTATCAATTCCTAAATGGAAAGGAGCTTGCTCCTTCCCCTTCTAAACTTTAGGACTTCTTTTTCTCAGACCTTGTATGTAAATAACCTCAGCAAAATTTGCATTTCTCTGTTTTTAGTTGAAATTTCTCTATTTTATTTACTATGCTAATAAAGATTTGAAAATTATCAGGCGGTTATGTGTGTGCAGGTGGATTGATGACAACAAGGTTGAGTAGCACAGAATGAGTCAAACGATTAGTTCATGGAAGTTGAAAAACTTTCTAGAAACTAAGTAATGTAGCGTTCGGCCGATTTCCATGTTGTTACACATTCTTCTGCTAAATTGGTTGATTTCCATGCCGTTACACCTTCTTCCGCTAAATTTGGCCAACGTCCATGCTGTTACGCCTTCTTTCGCTAAATTGGTCGATTTCCATGTCGTTACACCTTCCGCTAAATCAACCGATTTCCATGCTGTTACACCTACCTCCACCATTTTTGCTGAAGAACCTGCTGATACACTAATTGTTGTTATTCTTTCTTTCCACTTCACTCTTCCTTTTTCATATTTTTTCCAATATTGCTGCTCCATCCCTCCAATCTTTCCATGCCATAGCACCACTAATTAGACAATACTACTTCTCTCTATCTGAAAGTGTTGCTTCATAATGAATTGACTTCACATCTGGCAATTTCTAGTTGGCTAACTACAGTAAGGACTTCGTCTCTACTCCAGTTTTCATTTCTCTCACGGTCTTTCATCATGTCAGCTATTCCGCACAATGAAGATGGTGGTTGGATTGTGTGGTTACTCTGACAGGTCGTTATGTGCGGTAAGATATGAGGTACGTCATTAATCCTACGTGTTAAAGTAATGAATATATAAAAGCATAGTTTTCTATTTACTAATGAGTTATCATAAATCAATGGACCTAGAACCAATCTTCTTAGTTGGGGGGAAAACGTAAATCTAGCCGTCCATACCAAAATTTATACACACCTCCACCACCTTTCCGCCCACACTTCCTTTTACTGAGACACTGTATTCTTTCTACAAACCATGTTCGAGCTTGTTGCATCTCTGATTTAGGTGATAGTTTCTCCTCCTATGTGCCTATTAGACTCTCAAGAAACATCATGGGAGGATCAGTTATGAGATATGAACCCACAACTCTAGATAGTTTACTGCTACACCCAGAGGCTTACCAAATATTTCTCTAGGCTGGTTGGATATCGTATTTTAAAAAGTTGAAGGAGTTTAATGAGGATGAGGTATTGGAGTTTAGTCAAAATCTTACCAAAGGGTATTGAATGGTGAATGGGGTAAGGATTCCAGTGTCAGAAGAAAGCATTGCTGCTGTGACCGGGTTGCCAAGAATAGAAGACCGATGGTTTCATATAAAAACACATCTTCCGGATGCACATAAAGGTTTCCTAGTCAACACTGAGAAAGTTCAGACCAAAGGCAGAGGTGAAGATGTCAATTCCTTACCAGAGCCATGGGGGAAAGTCGCATAATTTCTTAAAAGGTACATTACCTATGAAGGCCGATACAAAGTTGTTTATTTTTTTGATTTCATCTTACTATCACATCTGCGACATCAGAAATTCATAAAAATTCCTTCTTTTCTCCTCCATTCATTGCATAACATGGCTCATTTTGTAAAAAAATCCAAGAACCCCAAGAACTGCATTTCTAATCACAGACTCATTGGCCTATTAATTCACATAGGTATGGGAATTTCCAATAACCCATTACCTGTTGTAGCAGACCAGCCACATTCTGTACATACAGATATGAGTGCACCATTCCTTGAAAACACAACCCATGGACCTCTTCCCAAGCCTCTTCCATCGACTACAATAGTGGTCCAAACCCCTACTGTCGTTTCCCGTAAGATGACTCAGAAAAGAAACCGCATAACCCGAAGCCATCCTGGCACCAGCCGGACAAGCTGCGATGAAATTACATTGCAACATCCTGTAGCTATGGTCAAACAAATAGGTGAACAACCAACCACTCGATCAAGACATGTGTCACAACACTTGGCTACAACACCTATCATCAAAAACCTACCCTCAGTATCTAAAAAGAAAACCTCTGCTGCTATCTCTGGATCATCGAGAAAGAGAACAAGGTCAGCATGGTCCATTGCGACACCTATCATTGACAACCTACCCCCTGTCTCTAAAAATAAAACCCTTGTTCTTATCTCCGCATCACCTAAAAATCAAGCAAGGTCATCACGGTCCACTGTAACATCAAGTCCTCTTACCTCCTCTGCTATTGCACCGACAATCACACAGAACCCTCCTATTGTTGCAACAACCGATCAAGCGCCTACTATCATTACCAGTGCACTTTCTCAGAAAAGAAAACATCCATTCAAGGGAAAACCTCAGAGATCCCTTGACCAAATTGGATCAACAACAAATCAGAGTCCTCTAGCTATTGTGACAGAGAATTCTATAGAGGTACGAATACCAGGTTTTACTTTATCCAGAGAACTTCAGGAAACTATTTTCTCGAAGGTACTCAAATCGTAGTAGAATCATTGGCTCCGCCTGATGATTCTGCGCATCACACGTTCATTGATGATGTCTAGATCATCATAGACCCCAATATACCAGAATATCCTCCTTGTGTGAATGAGGAAGAATGCCCCATTCCTCCTCCAACAATGAAGAAGAAAACCCCTGCTTTCATTTCTATTTTACCCAGGAGAAGAACCAGGTCAACAAGGTCTGTTGAAGCTACATTTGAATGGCAAGATGTGGAACAGGCTATTCCTATTCTTCATCCACTATCCTCTATGGTTGATACAGGGACGGTTCCAAATGAACCAGTTGTCCAGGTCGATACTGTTACACTAGAACCAGCTGCTCCATAGAGGATCATCCTATGATAGCTAGTAATACCAGAACCAACTATACATGTTGAGACTATTCCACAAGAACCAGTCCTGGCAGACACATCCATTACACAAGAGCCAACTGTCCATGTCGAGACTGTTCCACAAGCACCAGTCCTGACAGACACAACTGTTACACAAGATCCAACTGTCCATGTCAAGATTGTTCCATAAGAACCAGTCCTGACAGACACAGTTGTTACACAAGAACCAGCTATACAACATGTTGAGGACATGCCACTTGCCCAATTGTTTGCACAAATAGAGAGAAAGATCAAGAATACATAAAATTCCATATTCGTTGCACTAATAACAAAGAATGATAACCTCAAAGAAGAGTTAAATACCCTGAAACAAGAAGTGGAGGTTGCTCGACAGAACAATCCAGAAGGGATAACCATGGACATCATAGCACTAACAAAAGATGTTATGGATAGAAACAAAGAACTCATGTGCTTTGAGTGCGGAAACATTTACTTTGAGACAGGATATGAGGTAGTCAAAGTTCCAGTCACTAAAGGACTAGCATCTGTCTTAGTCAAGATTGAACATGAACTTACTACTACACAAAAATCAGTAAAATAGGTTCCAGTCGCTAAAGGACCAGCAACTATCTCAGTCAAGACTGAACATGAATTTACTGCAACACAAAAATCGGTAAAATAGAGGAGATCTCAACGTCATAAAATAGTTGTTGATATACCAGAAGCTTGCAAACAAGAACCTCTATTTCCTTCACGATTTATTACTCGAGCAACTCAAAATGATTCTATTCTCAAAGATAAAGCAACTCAGACGAATCATTGACACAACATATTTTCTTTTGGACACAACATTTTTCAATACCGACACTTAGCAATTTCTCTTAGCAATTTTGCACTGGAGGAGACAGTTATCTACTTCAGCTACAAAGTAAGGTTTGAATGTGTTTT
>JZKD02S1674807.1:342592-368032 GCA_000966675.3 Picea glauca
CCAAGGTATGAACTATTCATCTCGCTTTTATATTTTCATTTACTTAGCATGTTTGATTGGTAACGTTCACATATTTTACCCATGAAATGATTTAACTAATGATCAAAATGCTTAGAACAACCCACTTCGAGAAACTCGTTGTTGTTACAGCTATGCGCCATTCTTGGAAGCTGTTACATGACTGCTGTAATGGATGCCACCAATCCTGGAAGTTGTTACATGACTGCTTCAATGGATGCCACCAATCCTGGAAGCTGTTACATGACTGCTGCAACATAAGCTTGTCAATCCTGGAAGTTGTTGCACGACTACTGCAACAGAAGCTCGTCAATCCTGAAAGTTGTTACAACAAACGCCACCAGTCCTATTGTTATACGAATGCTGCAACACCTTTTGATTAGATATGTTGGCTCACGATGTTGATCAAGGAGAGTTCTAGATTTTGTATTGATGATATCAAATGAACATCTTGAGAATCGGGGATTCTCAAGACTTCTTTGTTTATGTTCTATTGAATGACTCTGACTTTAAATAGCAGAGCTTTTGTAATGAAAAAGAGTTTTTGTTTTACTAGAGAAATAAAGGTAACGCTTATTGTACACAGACATTTTTGGCAATGGAGTGAAAGAGTGGATTGAATTCCTTTAGCAGATTGTAACCTATTTTCTTGAGCGAATTCAATGAGAAGGAAAGGACCCACCTTCCTCACCGATTCCCCTTTGTTTTGAATTCTAGATTAGTTGTTTTAAATGTGAATGATTTAATTGTTAGACATTTCTAGAATACAACTGTTGTTACAGTTTAGTTCCTTCTTGTTAGATGCGCATAAACTTGTCTCATGAGAATTAGAAGTCGATTGTTGAACATTGTTGGAGAACTGCTTTCCCTTTTTTTTGCATTAGGTTAAAATCTTGTTTCCAAGAAATAAAAGTGTGAAGTACCTTCTTGCAATAAGTAGATTTCTTTTTTGCAAATAGTATAGAACTTCTTCCTGCAAAAGTAAATTAGAAAGTTAGATTAGAGTAGGCAATCCAGGGTTCTTATACATTCATGAGTTTATATTGCAATTATGATTTCAAATCTATAGAACTCTAGTTGTATCAGCACAACTGTGTTAGCGATAAGTTTTGTTTATTTGACTTCTGTGCTACAACTATATTAGAGATGCTTTCATAATCTAGCATAGACTGTGCACAATTATCTTGAAATAACAAACTTCCCTGGGTTGACAATTTATATTGAAAACTTTGATTTTCTATTCAATTAGACAATTAAAGTGCCCAACACTGCCCTGGATTGTTGACTATATAATCCCCTAGACCCCTAGATGCAAAGAAAACAACAAGTGGGAGAATGTTGGATATGTGTTATATTCTTTGCATGTGTGTGTGGGTGCGTCAGGTTCGACAACTGCGTCTGACGATCCCTCTAGTAGTGTGATTTGTGTCATGTGCGCAAGGCTCTTTCCTAGGGGGGTCCCAGGGGGGGGCAGGTATTCCCCCCCTGGTTACATGAAGCGTTTGAGGCAATGCCTTGAAATGTTTTTTGGGCCTTTTTTGTTATTTTTAGAAGTTTACTAAATTAATCCCGGATTAAGGGATTAGGGTTTTGGTATCTACGGAATACCAAAAAACATTGTATATATTGTATGGTGAAGGGTGAAATTCGATAATGAATATAAGAAAGGTTTTCCCGGTTGCGGGTTTCTGGTATAAAATCTCTGTGTACTCTGTGTATGAGCCATTGATTAAATTTTGTTTTTCTTAAGAATCTATATGCATTGCTTTAATTCACAGGTTCAAAACTTACAAAAAGGGATAAAGTTGTGCCAAATAGATGTCTTTTCAAATCCAATTTACGAGTGTGAAAAAGACAAGTTCACTTGGCGATATTTTCTATTTTTGGTAACGAGTCGGAAAAGGGCTTAACCAACACTCATGACCTTTCAAATCCAATTTAATGAGTGTGAAAGGGACAAATCACTCTGCAATATTTTCATTTTTTAGACGAGTCGGAAAAGAGCTTAGCTAAGACTCATTTTGGGAGTCCGCGAGGAATAAAGTTGCATGTGTATGAGTGAGAAATGAGGCTCATTATAATGTCATGTATCAAGATATAATGGACTCTCGGTCCTAAGGAAAAATTCAGCATGGGCACCAAATGACAAAGAGGATATAACTAGGGTGCCCATGTTTGGTAAGTCTCTACCATTTATTGGCGACACTAGTTATAGCAGACGGAAGGTTCTGTTTCAAAACAAATGGGTTCATACCTAAGGCATAAAAAGAGGTATTTTAGAGGATAATGAAAAAATGCACAATGGAGTGGATACCTATCCTATATGTTAGGTTATGAAAATACCTGCTTGAGGTGACGAACGACCAATCATAACGTTGAAACCCGCAAGAAATTTGGGTCAAAACTACCAAAACCAGCTTAAAACCATTTTTTGTATTAGTCCATTAGGTGAAAAAATAGCATGAAACTATATAAAGTGGGTAAAAATAGCTTGTAAATAGTAATAAAATAAAAAATTACTATGTGATTTTGATTTTTACCCAAATAGTGCAATTTGGACCAAAATACCTCCAACATTCAAACGATGATTGCAGGAGCCTCAAGCAATGAAATCACGAACCGTCTGGATCAGGTAACTCTACTTCTCATCCTCTTCAAATTCAGTGGATTACATTTTTGAATTAGGTTATAGTTTTTTAGTTATTGAGGGTGTAAAATATGGATTTCGGTGTATGCAGTTTGGCTTTGTTTAGGTCACGTATATGATGAGGTATAAGCTATTGTGTGAACCACAGGGGGTGTATGTTAATCCCTACACGTGATTGTATGAAAAGGAAGCCGCGTACAGGCATGAAAATGACCAAAAAGGAGGGTTATAACTCAAAATTTGGTTTTTCCTTTGCAGGATGGTTCTTGAATGGAGAGAGAGAGAACATGAGGAGGTTGATGCAGTTGTGGACTGAGATCTGGTGACTCAAGCAACTCTAAAAATATGTGGCTTGTATAAGTTTTGGGCTCTCAAAGAAATGAGGACCCAAGGGAGGTTGTTGGAGATGTTGGTGGGTTATTGGGACCCTGATAGAGAAAGATTTATCCTCGATGGAAAGTCATTGAGGATCGAAGTAGAGGAAATCTACACCTTGAAGTGTCTATCACGCCAAGGAGAGGTTGTAAACCTCAAGTCACGTGGAGTAGGGAGTGGGATGAATATCAAGGAGTATATCTATATCCACTGTGTACCGGGGACTCCAAAGGTGGGAAGTCAAGTCCCTATCTGGGCAATAAATAACCTCAGCCTGAAGATCATTGTTCTTGTATTGACCAGGATCATAGGTTCAGCTTTGTTGCACCAAGCATCGAGGTCACTCATGTTTTACACAGTGTAGTGTGTGAGACCCACTGTCTATGGCTAGTGTACCTCACTACTGACCAATATGAAAGGTTAGTTGACAGAGTGCCAACAAGGGGGTAAGCGAAACTTTGGGTTTGCCTCCATTCTTTGCAGTTTTTTTTTCGAGCGGGTTCCATGTCTAGGACCTAGAGTGGAGATCCTTCCTAGGGGACCGCGTGATCCATCCATGGTGCAATGGACCGAGGTCATGAGACGACAGGGGGGAGGTAGGGTGCCAACACCCTACAATGAGGATTTTTTCTTTTGGTGGCGGAGACAAGTCATCGCTCTGGATGACTATCCCAATGCGGGGATCGAATTCAGAGGAGATCCAGATATGCCACTTCCACTAGGGGCTACCTATGGTGACATAGGTAAAATGTTTTTTAAATATTTCATTTTTTTTTTTTTTTGTATTATGAGAAAAAAATAGTTTTGGGTGGTGTTTAAGTATTAACTAGACACTTGTGTGACGTAGATGTGGGTCCACGATGGCTCGAGGGTTTACCTCGACATCAACGAAGGCATCAGGATGATGAGGGGGTGGGAGGAGAATCCGATAGATTCCTACAAAACGTGCAGGGAAACTTGTCTCGTTTGATGTAGAGGATTCCAATGGTTTAGGTAGAGGATCTACCTAAAGCCATGCAGTGACAAGTGGTGGGTGTACCTAGAGCATGGGTAAGAATTTTTCGGCATCTCGCAAAATCCATGGTTTGCTATCATAAAACACATCTAGTGCCGCAGGCGTAGATGTCGTGGGATCTATATATCAGTTGTATATGTGTATTGAGGGTTTTAGCCGAAATTTTGTAATATAAACACCATAGTTTTTGAAATATATAAAAAAGGATCTTCGGCTTTACTTATATTTTACAATGTGTACATCGATTTAATGGTTTTATTTGCTTTATTAATGTGACAAATGCCAATATAAAACGTAATTATCATAGGCATCGGATACATGATTAACACTCCTAGGAATGTGATAATATGTGATAAAATCAAGTTGTCATTCTAAAAGACATACTCGTAGGAATCGTTGGATTAAAGTAGGATCACGCACGCAGTAACTGCCATTCAAATGACATACTACTAGCTGGGAATCTAGGAGAACTTCTAAAGAGAGAATACCATGTGAGATAGCATCGCACAAAAAGTTCTATGACGACATTATATTCGGCCACATTATTCATGGATGGCCCTAGGCATATGCCACCTGAAGACACCAGTAAACCTTCGGTTAAGTAAACCACCCAAGTGGCGAAAGCCGAGTTCTATGTATGATGACTTCCTCCATCTACGAATCCTAGATAGACCGAAGACTCCGTTGACATTTGTCAATAAAGGGAAAACTCGATAAGCAAGCCAAAGACAAAAAGAAAAGGGAATAAATATGTATATACACTAAATTACATTAGTATACAAATATTTCCACCCAAGCCTAGGCTCAAGTGTAATATATTTTCAAGTAGAGCCCATTTTTGGGCTTGGCCAACACATTCCCTTCATAATCTTCTAACTCATAAGCTCCTTCTTCTAGAACACGTCGCATGATATACGGACTGTGCCACACGGGTTTAAACTTGCCTGCCCCCAATGGTTCTTTGTCTTGGTCATATAAAAGGACCAAGTCACCCTCAGCATACAATCAAGGATAGACAGACTTTTCATACTGGACCTTGACACGTTTTTTTTTCACCTCCATGGTTGTAAAGGCATCCCAATGCTTCTCGTCAAGACTCTCTAGGTGCACAAGGTGTCGCTCTAGATCTGAAGTTTCAGGTAGGACCACGACTGCCAACTTAAGAGAAGGGATTTTGTATTCAATAGGAACAATCAAATCCACACCATGCACTAACTGGAAAGGGGAAAAATCGGTGGCAGTCTTAACCGTGGTTCAGTATGCCCAAAGCGTGGGATATAACATGATGTGCCAATTAGACTTACTCTGACTGACAGTTTTTTGCAAGATGGTCTTGAGAGACTTGTTGATGGCCTCTACTTGCCCATTTTCCTCTAGGTAATAAGGAAAGGAATGACCATGTCTAAACCCCATATTAGATGCTAGTTCTACCATCATTTTTTTCTGAAAGTGACTGCCATGATCAGTGACAATCTCACTCGGGATACTGAACTTGTTGATAATTTGATTGAATATGAAGAATGCAATAGTCTTCCCATAATATTTCACGGTAGGCATGGCTTCATCCCACTTAGTAAAGTAGTCAAAGGCCATGATAATATGTTGATGCCCCCCAGACGAAGTTGGGTTGCAATCTACAAAGTCTACCCACCACTTGGTGAAGGCACCAACAGTAATGACTGGGTGAAGAGGGGTTGGGTAGGAGTGCATTTTCTGAGTGAACACCTGGCATGGGTGACACTTATTAACCACTTCAATACAATATTTAAATATAGTAGGCTAGAAATAACCAGATCGTAATATTTTTTGGGTTGTCATAAGCCCAGATAGGTGACCACCACAAGCCCCTTTGTGGAAATCGTTTAGGAATGACTCAGCCTCTTCGTGAATTAAACAACGATGTAAGATATTATCTATTCCTTGGTGATATAAAGTGTCATCGGTGATAGTATACTTCTTGCCTTGGTATCTAATACGTCATTGGTCATCTCGTGAGAGATGCTGAGTGAACTTCAAGGTTTGAATATATAAGACAATGTCTCCATACCAGGGGTCAGACGACGAGATAATGAAAATGTGTTCATCTGCAAATGAATCAACATGGATAACATCCTCATCTACTCGTGGAAAATTGGATATTAACTCTGCGAAGACTAGTGATTTCTTGGACTTTGCCCAAGCGAAGTCGAGATAAAACTCTTGTAAAATGACAATCCATTTATTATATTTCCCCACTATGATATGCCTGGTAAGGACGTATTGAAACAGACTGACATCAGCAACCACAGTAGTCTTGCAAAGACATATATAGTGATGTAAATGTTGGACTGCGTGAACGATAGCCAAAGATAGTTTTTCAACTTGAGATTAATTAAGCTTAGGGTCGACTAAATTTCAACTAAGATAGTAGATGACGTGCTCATGGAGCTCATCATCCTCCTAAACTAGAACCATACCAATCATCTTTTCAGACATGGCAATATAAAGCAAGTAATCTCTACTGTAATCAGGAGATTTCAGTAGAGGGTTCGATACTAAGGCTTTCTTCAAAGCATCGAAAGACTCCTGGGCTCTCTCATCCCATATAAAAGGGGTGTCTTTCTTCAAGAGGCACATGAAACCCTTAGTGATATTGGCATAATTCACTATAAACTGATGCAAAAAGTTAGCTTTCCCCTGTAAACCCTGAAGTTGTTTAATCATGCACGAGGGAGGCAATTGAGGTACTGCCTCAACCTTAAGACGATCTACCATGATCCCAGTCTCAGAGACTAAAAATCCCAAAAGACTACCAGACTTAACGCAAAATATGCATTTATGAGGGTTCAACCGAATTCTATAGTAATGACATATTTCAAAAACAAGATGAAGGTGCATAATATGATCCACTCTCTTGCAGGAGTGACCAGCAAGATCATCAAGGTAGGCTTCGAATATGTTCTTAAGATCGTGAAAAGAGAAATTCATGGCACATTGGAAGGTTTCTCCGGTGTTTTTAAGGCTGAAAGGTATTTTTCAGTATGCAAAATTACCCCAAGGACATATAAATGTCGTCTTGTGTTGGTCCCCAGGTTTGATTTGGATTTGGTTATACCCTGAAAATCCGTCCATAAAAGAAAATATCTCGCTTCCCACACACTCATTGAGAATCTGATCAATGAAAGGTGTGGGGAAGTTATCTTTAGTACAACCCTTGCTCAGGTCATGAAATTCCATACATACAAGGATGGTTCCTTTATTTTTATTCACAGGAATGGTGTTGGATACCCATTCAGTCAAAGGAATCGAGTAGATGAAGCCAGCACTAAGTAGCTTTTCCACCTATGCCTTAATAGCAGGGGCCTTCTGAGGATTCACAACTCTAAGACATTGTCAAATAGTCTTAGCATCCAGGTAAGTTCTAATCTCATGTTCAACAATATGAGGATCGATCCCTGGCATCTCTTCATATGACCAAGAAAATACATCTCGAAATTCTTTGAAGGGATTGTTGTAAATCAAAATTTCTTCTAGCGAACAATATGCACTAATATTTATGTTTTCAATCATGCCAGGGGTACGAGAGATATCGATCGAGGCGGTAGGAGAAATACTTTCCATATTTCCCTCGGCATAAATTTCATGCGTATCAAGTGGAACTATGGCGTGACCAACTATCTCACTCAAAGTAGACCGAAAATCATCTTGCTCGATTCTTTCAAGACTTGGGTGAAAATAAGATTGATGATGCATATCATCCCAAGGTCTATTGGAACCATTCATGGCTTTGAGGATGGCCTTGTCTGAAGGCAAAGTCTCATCTAGGAAATCATGTGAATAAGACAATGATGTGGCCCATACAAGCCTAAGAACAGGATCCTCCTCATCCGTCGGCGAGGTAACAGGATCAAGATCGGCGGAAGAGTCAAGAATAGCTTGATACACAATCTCTGCTTCCAATAGTGGCATGGCCATACCAGCATGCAACTAAACTTTACATGGTGAATTCGAGGAAGGTAGGGTCCATGGATCACTAAAATAGGAATTTCAGAAAGGAATGGACCTCTCTGTTGATGCAGGCCTGCTAGTCATGGTGTAAACGTGGTGATTCGATGCCAAGAAATTGAAAGTACCCATAAGGAAAGAATACATTGCGACACTGATAATCTCATTTTCCGACTAATAATTTTCGATCATAGGGTTTGATGGTCCGACAGATGCATTAGGACTAGAGTAAGCAAAGGAAAATTGGTCGACTGTCACGATCTTCCCTTGATGAGGAAAACAAATCATACAGAAGATGAACCATAAGACAATGACCATAGCATAGGTCCAATTGTGACCTAGTAACAGGTTATAGTCAAGAGGTGCATCAACTACCTCTACCTCCACCTCTACCGTCTTCCCACCTAACTGGACCATAAATGTAGGGAGAATACCGTGAGGGTGGAAGGAATGACCGTCAAATGCAGTCAACATGTTCGACGACTTGGAAAGGTTCAGAGAACCAATATCTTTCCAACAGACCAGGGACATCACGCAGGTGGCAACGCCTTCATCAAAAACCACATGTTTGATGTTATACTTGGAATACTCCATGTGGATTTGGAAAGCCACATGGTAAGGTAACTGAGGCTTCACATCCATGACATCAAACTTGATAACTTTTGAGCCACTGGGTTCTAGAGCTCCTAAGGAAGAGAGTAAGGCATTCCTTTGTGAAGGAAACATCTGGAGTACTTCCAAAGTCAGCATCGCACAAGGGGTTTGGCCCAGTTCCTCAACGATAGATTAGTTCTGGGCAGCTCTAGCATTAGGATTGTGGGTACAATGCTTAATTAATCCTTTCAGAATATGAGGAGGTGGCTCTGGTTTCTCAATCTATAAGTTTGTCTTCGGAGGAGGAGGGAGAGCTTCTAGACTAGAATTATCTTGCGAAGAGCTATAATCTCAAGATCGAGTGGCTATATCGATTTTTGCATCGACCATGTTGATACATATGCGGTCTCCATCTTGCGACGGTGGGTTTTTACTCCCACCGGTCGTATTTTTGGCATTCAAAGAGCTCAAGGCTAAGTGTTGGTTATTTAGGAATGGATTCATCAGCACAGTGAGCGGTAGATTCAAAAGCCTCGTAGCCTCTGCAAGTTTGGGACATAAATGCATAAGGTGGTCATCGGTACAAAGTTTACAAGGAAACTTCACCTTACATTTCTCTTTCTTGCCTTCTCCAACATTATCATTCGGTTTCCCATTATTATCTTTGTCCTTGGGTTTATTACCGTTTTTCCCACCCTTACGATTATTTTGACCTTTCCTTTTATTCCCTCCTGGTTGTTGGTCACCATTTGGTTTTTTAGACGATTTCACGGAATGTATATCCACCGAATAAGTGGGGTTGGAAGACGCAGACAAAGATGGTCCTCCAATAGACTGGTTTAGAGACAAAGTCTTCAAGTGGCTCGTCGTTGAGTCTACAGACTTTACATTTGCAGATCCTACAATTCTATCGGCATGAGGTCTAGGTTTTTTCCTAGGGTCGTAACTTGACTACGGTGCTTCTAGAAGAAGGTGATATAACATCCCAGACTGAGCATATATCAAATATAGTTGTTGGGCTCTAAAGATAGATTCTTCCTCAGTGGTGACCCTGAAAGTAGCAATGCCCTTCAAGATAGGTAGGAACCATTCTAGGAGAAATTTTGGGGGTATAGGAGTCTTAATAAACTGCCTCCATCTATGCCACTCTTGGATATGATCCGAGATATGAGTGGCGGTGTCATGGCGTAAATTCCACAAAAGTTCGAGGCTAGCATCATAATGAATGGGCAATTGAAAGTGGTTGAGAAAGACCATCACCAACTAATTAAATGATCCATATGTCCCCCTAGGTAGCTCAATATACCATTGTGCAACAAATCCAATGAGAGTGTGTTGAAACAATCATAATCTAATAGAATCGTGGTTAGGGAATTCGATGAGCACCAAAGGTGAAAGGTAGTAACGTGATCACTAGGTCCTCTCCATTCTTACCTTCAAACTTTGGGATGTCTGAAGGAAGCTTGGTGGGGATGGGGGGCCATGTGGGATCATGACTCACTAGGTCATTTATTAACTTAGCCAAATTTGGCAGATTAAGTGTGGCCAGAAAAGGGAGACGAGGTTGCAACATCTGGCCCCATCCTCCTGTGAAAGATTGTACGTTGGGAACTACATTCCACCTAGGATTCTGGTACGAACCATGGCCCTGTCTAGGATTATAAGTACCTCCTTTGGGATGATTCATATAAGGTGGGTTGGGCATCATTCCAACAGGAATGTTTTGATGAGGATTATGAAAATTTCCCCCAGTCGGATTAGATCCAAGCTGGGGGTTATAAAAAATTCCCCCAACTAGATTGGATCTAGGTTGGGAGTTGCCCAAAGTGTAATACTGACATCCTCTGAGTAGGAACCCAGAATATTGAATTGGATTCGTCATGCTAAAATTATTGGTCGGAATCGGCACCGAGGTGGTAGGGATATAGGGCGGAACTTGTCCTCCAGGTTGATTGTTCCACCCAGCCATAAAAGGATTAGACCTGGGGTTAAGAGTAGGGACACTTCCTATATTAGGATTCATTTGAGGGATATGAAAACCACCAAATAGAAATGGAGTGTAAGGAGGTGTATTTCGCCCAAGTCCAATGTTAGCGTTATGGCCAGCATCTTTGGTGGCAGTCAAAAACTGCGAAGTGAAGTTAGGCATACCATAGGAAAATGGATTAGAATCCATAGGGATGGACTGAACATTGTAACCTAGCGAATGACCAAGACCACCAAATGGGTTTGAAGAAAGAGACGAAGCATTAACTATAGGTTGAGCCATAGTACCAGTATGTGCCTCCGGCACTACAACTGTAGTGGTTGCAGGAGTCGAACAGGTGTCATTAACGATGGTGGGTATGGGAGTCTAATAACTCCCAGTGTTACGGACACTATATTTAGTACTCATCCTTGTGGAACCACAAGTATGAAAGGTGGATGTGTGTGTACCACACCAAATAACTCTATGCCTTTTAGAAGGAAAGAACTCGAAATCCAGTGGTAACTGTAACAATCGACGAGACCGGCGAGGATGTTGGTCCGAATCCATGACGACTTGTGACTCTACAAAATAAAAATATATTAAGGCCAACTAGTAGTCAAAGAGCATACCAAAAGTCAAACGGCCAATATGCATGAAAACAAGCTAAAGTGGTTGAGTGGCCTCCCTTGCTAAAGAAGGTATGTCTCGTCCAAGAGGGACCTGAGACTCCCTTCTAAAGTTTGGAAGTAACAGAATCAGTTATAGGGGCCCTCGTGGGCTTAACAACTAGTCAGTCAGATCCCCCCAGAGGGGTAATCCTCCATAAAGGTTGTGTGTTTTTCGACCCCTATTTGACCTAGGGTACAAGCAAAATAACCCCTACAAGTAACCTATGAGATACCTAAGTCAAGAAACTAATAAACCACTATATAACCGGTGCATAGGCGAGCAGTTGTAAGTATGGATTACCATATGGGAAGGGTAGAAAAGACCAAAACCTTGAAAGCACCACCTCTCACAGAGGTATGGGTACTAGAAATATCCCCAAATACGAATAAATCCAGAGAAATATATCTGACATTAGGCGAGTATTCAGGGGTTATCCCTTCAACTAACTTTGCGTGACCTCGTGATTAACTCTGGTGTGAGTGGATCCTCCTGATCTTACCAATTATACAATGGACTTCTCAACTCCCTGTCTCAGACACATATGTTGATTTAATTGTCTTGGAGAATTTTACTCACAAAATCCTATCCCAAGTCACTAAATCCTAGACTAGTTTGTGCACCCTAAAAATAAAATCGTGACTAATCAATTTTAGTTTAAATCATAAATTGTATGGTCGTGATTACTCAAGAGGGTATGGAAATGAAACTCATGATATTGTGACTCTGCAAGAAAATAAATATAAATATAATGCAAAGTCTAATTTTAATTTTTTCAATGAATGATGATATGCGTATAAAAATAATGCAGTTTTCAATTTCAACTCTGCAATTTAGAAGTAAAATGCAATCTTTCACTAAATGCACTAAGCTAATGATAAAGATTTAGAAGACAAAAATTCCAAGCAATGTAAAATGCCTATTTTTTGTATTTTCAATATATTAAAGAGAAAATGCATGGATTGAAAAGCAACTTGGTATATAAATTCTACTATGTATAGACAGAATGACTCAAGCATA
The DNA here is from genome assembly GCA_000966675.3 of Picea glauca. Lineage (NCBI taxonomy): Eukaryota > Viridiplantae > Streptophyta > Pinopsida > Pinales > Pinaceae > Picea > Picea glauca. The sequence goes on from JZKD02S1674807.1 coordinate 354,881, forward strand.
ATACCAAGTAGCCAAGCAACAACCCAGAGTTCAAGGACAAATCAAAAATGAAAAATTATGAGAAAGACTACGCCCAAAAATTCAACTCCAAACAGGTTTCCTGTCAACGCAGAGAAACTCAACAAGCACTACAGAGACCTAAGAAGGCTCAGTAATCATAAAATCCCACCCAGTAACCACCAAACCAAGCAACCAAGCAAGGAAATAAGGTCTATGTGACAGTTCATAGAAACAAAGTGTATATACGTAGCTCGCAGTGAGACAACACGCGTGTGTATGCGACTATCAAGGCAATAGTGCACGTACATGCTTGAAAACAAGGACAAGAAAGGGTAAAAAGGCTGAAAAATCAGACCCAGAGTGAACAGAATTTGTCAAGTAGTGATACGACAAGAAACACAAAGGAAAAAGAGAAATGCAAGGAGAAAAAGTACTTCAACCCTTAGAAAGAAGATCTCTCCCTAGTGGAGTCGCCAATTCTGTTATGAGGGAAAAACTCTCTATGGCCAGGGTAAACCACAACAGACAGGTATGACTGCAAAAATCTACTCAATTTCAACATATGCTATATAAACCAATATGCAAGCAAGATAATAAAGAATCCTACCTCATTCCAATGATTGATGATGTTCCATTGTTGAGTACTTTTACTCAAAGCTATGTACCTACAACAAGTTCTCAAAAAACAAGAAGAGCAAGTATATAGTGATAATATAAAGGGGTTAGCACATTAGATAGCATAATCCATTAATAAAAATTACAAATATTCCCATGGATAATAATCATATATTTGCAGGATGCCAATTGGACGGGAAAGGAGTATTTCTATTAATAAATGATCAGCAGAAGTGAAAACATTATAGACTTTGGTGTCGACACGGTTTGAAACCAAGAAACCAAGTTCCTTCCAACTGGGCCTCCCCCACTTCAATCCTCCACCAAAGGCAATATCATAGAAAAGAGACAATGAGGTTCTATCAACAATAAGGAAAGAGCTTGGGGGCTGAAAATTGTGTTCAGACTTGAGGGACAAAGGGATGCAAACTCAATATTAAGTAATTTCTCCAGTGTAACTTTGCTCTCAAAGTTGAATGCTTTCTCTTTTTTTCCAAAGCTCGGAATTGTGCTCTTATAGCCTTCAAAATGCAGCTGAAGGGCCAATTCGAAATGTTTCCAGTATATGGAAGACCAAGGATCAAAGATCTCTTGTCGTGACATGGAAACCTGACTTCATTTTTATATTTTCTCGCACAAATCCCGATGTACACTGGTTGTAGTGGATCAACCTGTGTATACACATGTTGTATAGTAGATAGGGTGCTTCTATGTGGAAAAATATGTATTTTTAGCTCTGGATTCATCAAAAATGGATGACAAGTCTGCATAGGGAAATGGAAAAAGGCCCTCTATGCAAGATAGTAATGTCGGGGAAAATCTTGCTATAACACACTTCCAAGAAGATAAGAAGCATCTCCACATGAAGTCAATGATCTTACTAAAAGGATTGGAAAAGAATACTTCCTCATGGATGGTCTTGGAAAAGTGAAATATGAAGACATCGAAGAATGGTTCATGGATAGTGGCTCATCTCGCCACATGACCGAGATGAGATCAATATTTTTGAATTTATTAGAGACCGAAAAAGATTGTTATGTGGGATCTAGAACCAACACTAGAGAAGAAATAAGAGGGTACAGATATGTAAGATTCCAGCTCGATTTGGGAGGATTTTTGGGAATATAACATATGTTGTATGGTAGATACTTAAAGGTAAATCTACTCTCAGTTGCAGCTTTTGAGGATGAAGGCTATGTAGTTGCATTCTAGAATGGTCAAGTCCTTGTGTATTCAAGGGAAGTTAATCTAGACACCACAGTAATGCTTGGTATTCACAAAGAGAGGTTATAAAGGTTACTAAGAAGACCTATAGTTTGGTATAATGGTTACTTGGATTCAACATTAGATTTAGCATTAGATTTAATTTCAAATTCGACATCAATGTCATAGGAATTATTATAGGTTGAAAAGTGTGAGACTCCTCCCAATACAATGGGAAGAATGCATCCATAAGTGTAACACACCCCACCACCCACAGGCTGGGGTACGCTACTTGCAATCCCACCCTTGGACTTCTTTCTCTTACAGATACCTTTTTAAATTAATAAGGACACATAAAAGAAAATATCTAATGACATGCACAACAATAACCAACAAGCATGCATATTATAAAGATTCAATTAAATGATAAATAAATACACAACGAAATACATTCATATATAGATAAATAATACCATAAAAGAGAGCACTTATCTTTAAAAATAAGACACCAACTGGCTGTAGACCAAGGACGTTCTACACAAACATAGACACTATTGCTCCAAATCTCAACAATAGTGTCACCCCCAAGACAGGGCTATGACTCCACAAGGACAGTTCGAGAGTGTTACTTGGCTTCCCAAACCAGTCAATAATCAAGCTCTCACATGCTTTCCTAGCACTCACAACAATCCAAGTACCCATCTCTCTTCTACCCAGCTTGCACCACCCAAGAGAATGGACCTCCACCCTTCTCTACCACGCAGTCCCTTAGGCAGTCCTTCTCCTTCCAGGGCTCTAATGCAACTGGTCTAGAATTTCCATGTTGGAACTCTCATGACTCGCAGTTGTGAACAAAGTTGGACACAGGCCAATGCATCTCAAACATGTAGGCCTCAAGTCATGGATGGATTACACCAGTGACCTCTACAACCAATGATACCATGGTTGCTCTTTAGCAGTTCATTTTCCTTTCCCAAGCCAAGACACAGATGAAGAAGATGAATGGGTGATGGAAATTAATGGAGTGAGATCTCCACCCAAGGTGAGAAACAATGAACAATCAGTTAAAATGAATGCATGAGGGAAAGAATGGAATGAAATAAGAAGTGGAGTGAATGAGTCAACCCCCCAACCAGACCAGGGACGAGTTTAAGTATTTTCATGGGGAATCAAGAACCTCCTAGCCTCCCCCAAGAATCTCACATAACTGATCCACTCCCTTAGACAAAAGGGTAATTAAAAAAAATAGGAAATAAACATTTATCCCCTCAAGCCCCCTCTCTTATGGAATCATAGCCCCCTATAACTCTAGTCCTTGTCTGTCTAGCAGCCAATGATGTATTTATTATTAATAATGATAAAAAAATACATTTATTGGGCACACTGGCCTTTTAATAATTGTTTGGTCACTCTGGCCTCTCAACATTGTAACAATACATTATTTAAAATGGGGGTTCAAAACCTAGGGTGTTACATCCCCTCCCCCTTATTTTGGCACTGTGCTCAGTGCATATACAAAATAGAGATCAAAATCTCAAAATTTATTCAAAACGTTGTAGGTACTCTACCTGCATGGCATCTTCATGCTCCTAGGTAGCATCTTTAGGACCGTAGAAGGTCCACTAAACTTTAATCGGCTCTATAACTCGATTCCGGTGCATTTTGACCTTTCTTCCCAATGCCCACTATGGATGAACCTGAAAGTCTCCCTTTGTCTCTACCTGAATCAGATGCCAATCAATAACATGGTTAGGATCATGTATATATTTATTTAGTAAAGAGACATGAAATACATTATGCACATTCATGGAAGAAGGCAATGCAATCATGTATGCAACTGGCCCTATTTTGTCCAATATTTCAAATGGATCACAGAATCTGGCTGCCATCTTTGTACAACTACCCAATTTCAAGGAGATTTTCTTGGGCTTCACTTTCAAAAGTACATGCCCCCCTACTTTAAATTCTCTAGTTGTCATGTTCTTATCTGCATAAAAATTTTGTCTATCCTGAGATGCCTTCAAATTATGCTTTATCTTAACCATCTGGTCTTCCATAACCTTGAGAAAATCCGACCCAAGTACCACTCTATCTATTGGGTTGTCCTAGATCAATGGAGTTTTGCATTTCTTACCATACAAGGCCTCAAATGGGCTCATTCTCAATGAAGCTTGATACCCATTATTATATGCAAACTCAACCAAGTGTAAATAAACTTCCCACTTATGTTGTTGGGAAATAATACCCTACGGACTAACAAGCTAGGGCTAAACTTGCATGCAGATCATGACCCTTAAGAAATCACTTTTAACCTACCACCCCAAACCTAAAACCCTTTTTCACATGCAAACATGGAAAGAACCTACTAACCTTTTCACTGATGTTTGGTGTAGATCCTCCGTTGCACTTTATCCGCTTGCTTATGCTGCTCCTTCCAAAGACAATCCTGCAATCAAGACAAAACACTACGCATGCATGCTATTTTTTTACTAGAGGGTTAGAGATTAAGCATAAATTGAATAAAACATATAAAAATCATGCATTGGGATGGGAAAAGTATTCTTTATTGATCTCAAGATGAATCAACTTACAATAATAATAGAGATCGACCACCGTTCCTTGATCCTGATCTTGGGCTCCTCCTCTTCTTTGTCCTCCAACTGCTTTGCTTGAATTCTCCTGAAGCTTGAGGAAAGGCTAAAGGGTTGGGACAAAATAGATTCAGCAATTGGGCAGAGTTTCTTTGCTATGATTTTCCTCCTCCAAATAGTACCCCTACCCCTTCTTTTATAGGCTAGAAGGAGCTAGGGTTTTGGACGAACTCTCGGCCATGCATGGCTGGGAGTTCCAGTTAACTGACCCAAAGTTTTTCGTCCCATCAGCAACTTTCCTATTTTTGTGCTTTGTTAGGTAAACGCGGGATGTAGTGGGCCATCCATCATTCCAACACATGCAGTAGCAGGCCTTCCAGCATTCCAATGCACCCAGTAATGGGTTAGGGTGCGGGTTACTCAATTTAAGAGGTTTTTCAAGAGTTTGTTCAGCATGGCCTTGGCAAGGAAGGGATATGAGTTGGCCTGATGCCAGGTAAGCATGTGTGGTGCAATTTAGGGTTATAACAGATGCCCCCTAATGTGTGAGGTCAGAAGAGCATATGATGGCTGAAATACATTACCAATTCTTTACCAATTTGTACTGATATGCTAAATGAGTGAGCCCAGGAATCAGGGATCAGGAGGTGTCGTCTGCAAAAAATATCAAATATTTCACCGAGGCAGGCATACCCATGCTCAGAATGAAAAAGAACCATGGCTACCAATCAAATACACTATACATCCATGTCAAATAACTATGAAGAGTAGCCGTTAATAATACACAGCGGAGCTACATCTCGAAATCAGAAATATATACATATAAAGTATCCATCTCCCAGAAGCTGATTCGGCCTGATGGCTGTACTTCATAGCTCGAACAACAACTTCAAAATCTTCTAAACTTGGGTAGGAGTGTAATATGAATGTACGAATTCACTACCCAAAGGTCTTCGATGGCTCGTCATTTATGGACTTGATAATCTTGCTGATCGGACTGAAGGCTTCAGTGATTTCAAACAAAGACTTGATTGGACGTTCAGGATGGCCGGGTATGCGGACAAGAGACATATTGTAGAGGGGCCGACTCAGGCTTAGTGACAAACTTCCCTTGGACAATAGCACGACAAGTGATAAGACTCAGGCAGCATATCTGTTAATCATAAGTCTACGAAGCAGGAGGCAACACAAACTCTCCATATGTTTGGAAGAGTAACCAAACGGTGGAGGACACAACTCAATATAGCGAGAAAAGCTTCCTAAGGTCATACTACATCCCATAGTCTGATGAATCAAATGGACAGATGTGCTTTATCCAAGGGTGACTCATAATGCTGCCAATAAAGAAAATACTTCTCCCATCCTCTTTTTGGGGTATATTTGATTTTTTTTTGTTCTTTTTGATGATTTTGAAAAAGAATAAAGGAATATTACGTTACAATGGAGGAACGAGTATAGAAAACGTACAAGCTCAAGGCACAAGGACAAGACTGGTGTTCTAGGGAAATGATACTCAGGAAAAGTCCTCCAGTGGCCAAAGGTGTTAAGACGCAAAGGCAAACTGTTACTAGGCTGATGTGTAAAGGATGCAAATGCGGTTGATAGAACACACAATGGTAACGTCCTTCGATGTGAGTTTAACGAGCCCAAAGAACGTAAGCTCGGTGGTTTTTCATATTTAGAGAGTCTGAAAAAGAATAAAAGGAAACTCCATTGGGGTACCTTTTTCGTCAATAGTCTAGGCGGTTCAAAAAAGGGATAAACTAGCACCGAGTAGACGTCAATTCAAAACCATTTTAATGAGTGTGACAAGGACAAGATCACTCGGCTATTTTTTCAATTTTAAGGAGTCTGAAAAAAGCTTAAATATGGACTCCATCAGGAATATTCTTCTGGACCATTTTAACGAGTGTGAAAGAATAAGGTCACTCGGCGATCTTTTCAATTTTAGGGAGTCTGAAAAGAGCTTAACTATGGACTCCGGGGGGGTTTCTTTTTCGTAAATTTAGTCCCTCAGGCCCGAAAGAGGAATAAAATCTTACCTGAGGATACTCTTCTAAAGAATGGGAATTCAATAGAGTATTCCTTTGTTCGTACAGTTGACCGTCCGGACCGAAAAAGGGGTAAACTACCGCCGGACAGACGTGCCTTTAAATTTCAGTTTAACGAGCATGAAGGGTCACAAGATCGCTCGGCAATATTTTCATGTTTAGAGGGTCTGAAAAGGGATTAAAAGGAGACCCGTTATTTTTTGGGAGTCCAGAGGGTAAGGCAAAGAGTGAAAAAGACCCATGCAAATGAGGCTCAAACTCGTATTCAGAAAAGACTATATGGACTCTTGAGCCTACAGTGTTGTTAGAAACGGCATGGAAACCATAATGCAACGAGGAACTACCTAGGGCATCCATGTTTTGGCAAGCTCTACCACCAAGTTGCGACACTTCTAGAGCAGATATGACGATTCTGTGTCACAACTGGATGGGATCGATCCTATATCGTACGAACAAAAGGCAATGAGATGCAACAGTTGCGATGAAATCCTACCCTATATGCTCAAGTTGATTTTTGAACAAATTTTTACAGACCGTCCATATATATATTTTTTTAATTTTCTGAAACTCACTGAAAATTGTCCCAATACCTGATCAAATCCCCCCCATATAACTCCTGAACCACTCAAAATGGTTTTTGGTATAAAGAAACTGAAAAAAGGGCCCAAAAAAGTGACAAAAAGAGGCCAAAAAGTCTATAAATAGAAGCTGGCAGCTCATTATCACCATTGTTGATTTGGAAATTGACTTTGGAGCCAAAAGATCCCCTTTGCCAAAGATCGTGATTCTGGGAGTTACAGTGGACGAAACAAACTTCTGCTTGGACCAAGTAAGTACAAACTCCCTAATCTTGCAATTCAATACTTAATTTATGGCATTTAAGTTGGTTTTGGGGGTGGCCATCGACCTCCAAGAGGTCATCCCTAGGAAAACGTGGGTTGTCCAGGGACATCCCGCAGGTACCCGCACGCAGAGCCAAAACTGCGTGTGGGTACCCACGACTGTCGCCTCGACAGCCCGCGGGTTCCCCCCGCGTGATGGAAATTGGATTGAAAGAAGACTAAACTCCCCACTTTTTTTCCTTGTGTGTTTGGCAGGATGTATGGTCAGTGGAGAGAGAGGGAGCACGAGGCTGCCAATGAGGTAGTGGTTGTAGATCCAAATGTTATGGTCATGCTGATGCAGTGTGGCTTGGTAAAAAAAAAATTGTGTCCATTTATGTACGCTCAACCCAGGCTACTGAATGCCTTGGTTGATTATTGGCACCTAGATACAGAGGCCTTTATGATAGAGGGGCAATCCTTGGTGCCCACTACCAAGGATATCTACTTTTTGACGGGCCTCTCGAGGAGAGGGGAACCCGTCAACTTTCATACTTTTCCTACGGGGCCGAACAAAGTCTCGGAATTGATAGAGGAGTACTGTGACGCTGGGACCGATCAGAGATATTCCTTGGTTCCTGTGAGTAGGATTACCAGCCTCGCCCTCCAGACCATTTTATCACTCATCGGGTGGATTACCAGCTCTACATCCGTGCATCAGGCTTCACACGCACAGATGAACTGTGCAATTCAGTGCATGAATGCACAATTGTTTTACTGGAGTACCACATTACTAGCAAGCATGACAGGTCAGTTGAATGCTTGCAGACAATGAATGCATAGGAACTTCGGGTTTGGGACCATCCTATGTTCGTTATTCTTTGAGAGAGTTCCATGTTTCAGTCCTCGGCTGACAGTACGAGGGCATCTAGCTACTTTCCCCGCAGTGTGCAGATGGGCAGCGTTGCTACCGCGATAGGGTGGTGGGAGGACCACAAAGGCCTTCAATGATGACTTTTTTGCCTGGCTGTCACTGCAAATCCCAGCGATTGAGGATTACCCGTATGCAGGGATCGATTTTTCCAGAGATCCAGCGATACCAGTGCCTCCTGGTGAGGAGAGAGGGGAGATGGGTAAGTCTCCACCTGTACAATTTTTTTTTTTGTTTGCATATGTAATTTTTATGTCTTTTTGATATATATATCATGTTTTTGTATAACATAGTTTTTGATGGGTGAACTTTGTATTGCGTGCAGATGTGGGACCCGTGCGACCTGCCGATTATGCATGGAACAGGCGCCGCCCACGGCTAGAGGCCGCAGCTGCCGCCGTCGGGGGAGGAACAGTGGTAGGGAACCTCCCATCAGGGGAGGCCGAGAGGGTTCTTAGGCGGATTGAGCGGAACTTCACTGCGCTCACTCGCACAGTTCCCATGGCAGAGATAGAAGACTTGTCGCCCTCCTTGTAGACTCATATTGTGGGTGTACCTCGAACATGGGTCCGATTATTTAGGCGTTTGGGTCAGGCTGTATTTGAGTATAACAGGGCCCATAGGCCCTGAACAAACTTGTAGACTTTTATGTGCCACGAGCACTGATATGTATATATATTGTTTGAGGGCATAATCCCCAGTGACTCATTATGGTTCCCATTTTTTGAGGTGCCTGCACCCATCCATGTACTCTGAGGATTTTATCATGTTTATATATGGTTTTTTATTTCTTTTCTATGTCTTTATGGATTATGTGTGCAAAAATGTATTTACATGTGTATGATCATGATCTTTTTATGTGTGAGCAAGATGCCAATCTAAAATTTGATTAGCTAGAGTATCCGTGATTTGATTTAGACTCCTAGGAACATGAAAATATGTAATATAATCAAAGTTACGTTCCAAGAGACGTACCCTAAGGAATCGTCGGTGTAAAGTTGGGTCATGTACCCAGTATATTCTGTTTAGTTGTGACACAATAATTTGAGCATCTAGATAGACCCGGAGACGAGAGATACCCAATGACAAAGCGTCACGAAGCAACTCAATAACTGCACTATACTCAGCAACATTGTTTGTGGTGTCGCCTAAGCATATACCTCCGGAAGATAACAACTGACCCTGTGGTGTAAAGATTACCCAAGCTGCAGAGGCAAGCCTCCATGTGTGTCGACTAGCATCATATGCATACCCCACGAACACCTCAGACTCACTTGACATATTCCATAGTGACGAAATATAACATCAATGACACGTCCATGACACGTTTTTCAAAAGAAATGTAAAAAAGTAATAGTACAAAGACTATACATATGTTACAAAAAGTTACCCACAGTGACCATTCTATGAGTAATACTTCTTGAGGTAGAGCCCATTTCTAGGCTCCACCAAATCATTCCCTTCAAAATTGACCAAACGATAAGCGCCCTTTTTTAAAACCTCCTTAATAATGAAGGGTCCGAACCACATGGATTTAAACTTTCCTGCCCCCAGGGGGTCCTTATCTTGGTCGTAAACCAGGACAAGGTTGCCCTCAGAAAAAACCCGAGGATGAACGGACCTATCATATTGACACTTAATCTTATGTTTATGAGCCTCGTTGGCTAGGGCCACATCACGACGCTGTTCATCAAGCTACTCAAGGTGTACTAACCGTTCTTCAAGCGGAGAAGTGTCTGGCAATAACTGTATTGCCAATTTCAGAGATGGAATTTGACATTCGATTGGCAAGACTGCCTCCAGCCCGTAAATGAGTTGGAAAGGTGAGAAACCAGTTGCAGTCTTAACTGAGATTCAATAAGCCCATAATGCTGAGTATAACATCAAATGCCAGTTGGACTTGGCTGAGTTGATGGTTCGCTGTAGAATTGTCTTGAGAGTTTTGTTTAAAGCTTCCACCTACCCATTGGCCTGGGGATAGTAAGGTGAGGAATGTTCTTTCCGTAACCCAAGCTTTGATGTTAACTCGGACATCATTTGGTTCTGAAAGTGACTATCTCTCTCGGGACGTCGAACCGTTAGTGATAATCTCTCTCTGTCATTTGGTTAGTGACAATCTCTCTCGGGATGTCGAACCGTGCTATAATCTGGTTAAATAAGAAGAGAGTTGCAGTCTCTCCATCATCTTTAAATGTTGGCATAGCTTCAACCCACTTAGTGAAGTGGTCGACAGCTATGATGATATAGCGGTGCCCCCTTGCTGACGGGGGGTTGCATGTAGTGTAATCAATCCCCCACTTGGTGAAGGGACCAACTGTGATGACAGGAAACATAGGAGCTGGATGTGCCCTCATCTTCCGTGAGAATATTTGGCACGGATGGAACTTCTTGACCGACTCAATACAATCTTTCATAAGTGTGGGCCAGAAGTAACCTCCTCGTAAAATCTTTTGGGCCGTTGCCAACCCAGATAAGTGACCACCACAAGCTCCTGTATGACAATCATTGAGAACTATGACAGCCTCCTCGTGAGTGAGACATCGACACAAGATACAGTCTACACCTCTCTGATACAATGTATCATTGAGTATGAGATAGTTCTTGGCCTGATGGTGTATCCGCCGACGCTCGTCATGAGAAGCAGAGGTGGTACACTTCAAAGTCTGGAGATAGATCAGTATATCTCTGTACCAGGGGTCTGACGACTCAATCAAAAACATATCCCCCCGGACAGGTGATTCCTCAGGCACAATGTCACCTGACTCAACCGGAAGTTCTGAAATAAGTTCTGCGAAGACCAATGACTTCTTGGACTTGGATGAAATGAAGTCTAAGTCAAATTCTTGGAGGATTACCATCCATCTACTGATTTTTCTGCCGATAACTCGTCACGTCAACATGTACTGGAATGGATTCACGATGGAAATGACGGTGGTCTTGCGAAACAGAACATAGTGACGGAACCGTTGAACAGCATGAACTGCTGCCAACGCAAGTTTTTTGAGATGAGTATAATTAAGTTCTGGTCCTACGAGGCCTCGGCTCAGGTAATAGATCACGTATTATGAAAATGAATCATCTTCCTGAACTAAAACCATGCCTATGGTTGACTCTGCGACAGCCAGATATAATAGGAAATCCTTGTTATAATTCGGTGGTCGTAGCAGAGGTGCAGTAGTGAGGCATGTTTCAATGCATAGAAAGAGCGTTGAGCAGCTTCGTCCCAGAAAAAGGGAACATCTTTCTTCAGTAAACGCATAAAGCCCTTGGTGATTTCGGCATAGTTGGAGATGAAGCGTCGTAAGAAGTTCACCTTGCCTTGAAGACTCTGCAGTTGTAAGATTGTGCATGGGGGGGGCAACTGGACTATTGCTGCCACCTTAAGAGGATCTACCATGATCCCTATTGTTGAAACAATGAAACCTAACAAACGTCCTGACGTAACGCAAAAGCTGCACTTGTTGGGATTCAAGCGAATCCTGAAGTAGCGACAGCGTTCGAAGATTAGTCGGAGATGCATAGGATGATCCTTTCACTTGCGAGAGCGTGATGCTAAATCATCAATATAGGCCTCGACTATATGTTTGAGGTCATGAAACGCAAACGACATGGCCCGCTGGAAAGTGGCTCCAGCATTCTTGAGACCAAAAGGCATCTTACGATAGGCAAATGTACCCCACGAACAAATGAATGTCGTTTTATGTTGGTCCTCAGGTTTGATTTGGATTTGGTTATAGCCTAAAAAACCATCCATGAACGAAAAGGCTTCACAACCAGTGCACTCATCAATAATCTGATCGATGAATGGGGTTGGATAATTGTCTTTTGGACATGCCTTATTCAAATCATGGAAATCAGTACATACACGAATCGTGCCTTGTTTTTTATCGACCGACACGGGGTTTGACACCCACTGAGTCAAATGAATAGGGTAAATGAACCCTGCCTTGAGCAATTTCTCAACCTCAACCTTGATGGTTGTTGCCTTCCTAGGATTAACTGGACTAAGTTTTTGTCAAACAGGCTTAGCGTCACGATACGTTGTGATTTCGTGTTCAACTATTTTCAGATCGATGCCTGGCATTTCCTCGTAAGACCAGGCAAAAACATCGCAGAATTCTTTGAAAAGATCTGTGTAAATCTGAATCTCTTCGGGGGAGAAATCCGCTCCGACGAAGACATTCTCCACGATGCCGGGGTTCCGGGAGATATTGATAGGTATTGTGGCAGCGATAGTCACCATATTTCACTCAGCATAAACTTCCTATGTAGCTAAGAGGTTAATGGGACATGGTTGATCTCCCGTCATGGTGATAGTGAATTCTCCTGCCTCGATTTGGCTCAAATCTGGGAGGAAATATGATATGTGATGAAGATCATCCCAAGGTTTATCCGGACTAGTCATTGCTTTGATTATTTCTTCGTCAGAAGGCAAGACTAAATCTAACGAATCGGTGTTGGCAAGAGAATCCTGAGCCCAGATAGGCTCAAGAAGTGGATCCAACTCTTGTGCGGGAGTCGGATCAGGAGTAGCTGAAGCTTGATGAACCAAAGAGTACGCTACTTCAGCGGCCGACAAGGGCGTGGACATGCCAGCGTGCCCCGTCGCATCCATCGTGGCTGATGGGGAAGGAAGAATCCACGGATCCTGAAAGTAAGTCGTGCGGAATGACGAGACGTGAAAAATCTCAGCCTTTTGATGAGTCTATATAAACTTGACATCGCCATGAGGAGGTGGGTAATCGAAAGTACCCATCAAACATGGGCACAAACCAACTCCTACATTAACAACACCTGCTTGAGGATTGTCAATCATGGGAACCGTGGATGCCCCCAAAGCTGGGTCAGGTCTAGAGAAGGACAATTGATCTATGGTCACTATCCAGCCTTCGTGTGGGAACAATAAGACTCGAAAAACTGTAGCGACCACCGCTTGCATA
>JZKD02S1674807.1:384693-397299 GCA_000966675.3 Picea glauca
AGATTCTAAGTGTTGTTTTCCCTGTAACCTCATCCTAGCTAGGATTCCTTGCCTTGGGGTGGAGCTTAGTCCCAGCTCGGGGGTGATCCACTGCTGAGCTGATGAGTAGTGTGGTGTAAGGATGGGAGGTTCGTGGAAGGCCTGCACTTGGTTGGTGGAATCTACCATTGATAAAGATAAGTATTTGTTTATGTCTTACTCATAGATTGCATGACACTATTGCTTATGTTATCATGATTTCCGTTGTGTATATGATTTAGTATCAAATGCTATGGTTTGTAAATTATAGCAGTGAATAATAATATGTGTACTCTGAGCATGCATGTGTTTATTTGCTTAAATGCATGTGGATTGAATAACACCTGTATAGAGTGATGTTAAAGTTTCCTTATCAGAGCGAGTAAACAAAGTAGTAGAAAAGGTGTGCTACAGTTTGGTATCAGAGCCAAGGTTTCGACACTGAGCCTAGATGGGCCAGTGGAGCGGTCTTTGGACCGAGAATGCGAAGGGAAACTGGGTTTGGAAGGCCAATTTCGTACCCTGGTTTGCTCCAAAATGTCAAGGAGTTACTTGACGATTTTTAAAAGCTCAGGAGGTATAGTGGCATTATGAAACCGCAACCATTGTGGTATGAGTCCACAGGGAGAGAGGACTCCATACCGGTGGTGTGGAAGCTCTAGGATCTATTCGGGAGGGAAGGTGAACCCTTGTGAGCCGTCAGATCTTTAGAAAATTACTCGACAGTCGTCAGATCGGTAGAGAGTTGCACGGAGTTTTAAAGCTTCGTGAACATGAGGTTGAAAGTCCCGAAAGGAGTTGGCTTATCGGGATATCGGCGTTCTGGATAACAGAGTTCTCGAGGTCGAGAAGGTTGGGACATTTCAAGTTCCAAAATAGTGAGAGGAAATCTGAGCCATCCGTATAAGGAAGGACGCATGTCGCGCGATCGTCCAATTCGGAGATCCGGACACCCGGACTCACATAGGTGAGTGTTTTTTTACCTTGCACCAGGCAAAGTCCTGAGATTTGATCTGAGCCATCCAATAGTTGGTACACGTGGTAGAGATCGAGCGACCCATTGGTATATCGTCTACCGGGGTTTTGAGTTGACATAGAACTTTGTCACAAGGGAATCGTAAGTTGCGAAATCCTGAGATTGGATCTGAGTCGTCTGTCAGTTGGGACACATGGGCGAGATTGGGAGCCCATTGGCATATCGGGGTTTGGTGTTTCGTGAATCCTAAAGACAAGTCACTCGGAGCATTATAAATCATGAAATAGCAAGAAGTGATGAGGACCGTCCATTCTTGGGGACGCGTGGTCGAGATCGAGACATTCGGGAAAGTTTCAGAATGAGAGTCATCCATCGGGAAATCGGGGTTCGGGGAATCGCGAATCCTGAGGACATATGTGCTTTGGCATTAGAAAGTTCGAAACCTCGATAGAGAGGTATGACTGTGGGCATATAAGGGGAGGTCGTGTGAACCACGACTCTATCCCGGAGGGCTAACGGGAGTTAGAGCACATCGGTGTTTGGAAGCCCAAAACACTGAAAGGATCTGCGTTGTAGATCTGAGAAAGATCTGACCGTTGGATTTTTCTTGGAATGGATGTGGACACATGGAGATGTACCATGTTCTAGTGGGTCGAGAAGAGAAGCGAGAGAGGTGGGACCTGATGATGTCGTTAAAAGCGACGTGGGGCCTCCTAAATGTACCACATGCCACGATGGTGAAGGGAGACAGCTGTGTTGTGGGCCCGGAGGATAAAGTAATTCATGATTTCGGGAACTCACGATATAAGGGCATGAGAGCTCGACATTGAAACTCGCGAAGTCGGGAAGTAGCGAGAACGAGAGGAGAAAAGTCAAACATCGCTTGTTGGGGTTTTGTGAAAGGGAGGTACCAAGGTTGGATGCCACAGCTCACGATGGTGCGAGTAACGAAGAGTGCTAGCACTTAGCCCTAGACTACAGTCATGTGTAGCAGAGCCTAGCGAGGAGAGAGCCATACCCTTGTCGCATCTTAGGTATCGACATTTGGAGGAATTAGCCGAAAGTTTTCAACACATGAACTCACGAGATCACGAGTTGCGAAAAGGGTGACTTGGGTTACAAATATCTAACTGTCGGATATTCGTGGACTGAGAATTCCAAAGTTTCGAAGTCCTGAAAATTGCAGAACCAAACGAGAGCTCAAAGAAAAACTTAATTAAATCAAAATGTCTTTCGTTCTTGTTCGTATTGGCTTATAAATGTTATGGATTGTTCCAAAGGAGTAATGACCTAAAAAAATTCGAATTTAATTGCACAGTGCATGTGCAAAGTTCAATGGAGGACAGGACTCCAGTTAACCAACGCCGAGTATGGAGTGGGGAAAGGTGCAGATTACCCCCGAAATAGAAGACGAACAAGAAGGAAAGGATGTTAACCTAGGAATCGAAGGATTGAACTCCAATGGGCATGGAAAAGAGAAGGATAAGGAAGGAAACATAATGAAAATCATTGAAGGATTGCAAAGAGAAGCCTAGGCTCACCGAGATGATAGCCGAAAGCTCATGAAAGTCAGGGATCGGCAGGGTGCATTAAACTTAAAATTTTTGAAGAGCCTGGAAAGAATAGAGAAGAAACTCGAGAAGGGAAGAGACTAAAGTATGAAGGAGAGTCACAGAGCCCATGGGACAAGAAGTAGGTCGAGGAGTGGTAGCCGGCATCTTAGTCGCTCCCAAAGACATTCTGACAGGAAGACACACAGTAGTTCAAGCCCGTCCCCTACCAGAAAACATCAAAAACTTGGAAGGGAGGAATTGAAAGGAGATATGAGAAAGATTAAGCCTCCAACATTCGATGGAGAACATAAGAAGGATGAATATGCCGAGACATGGTTGTTGGGCATGAAGAAATACTTTCAACTCCAGAATTATTCTTCCCATGCAGAAGGAAGAATTGCAATGTACCAATTAAAAGGAAAAGCATCCATGTGGTGGGAACAGTTAGTGCAAGTGCAACACATCGGAGAGAAAGAGGTCACTTGGAAGGAATTTAAGAGGTATTTCGAGAAGAAATACCTAACTAAAAGATACTATGACAGAAATATGAAGGAGTTCTTTCGAACTCAAGTTGGGCAGTATGACCATTGATGAATATGAACGAAGTTTCCTAGAACTACTGGAGTATGTTCCATTCATCAAAGATGAGGCTGTCAAGATTCAGAGATATCTGAGTGGACTGCCACCTTCCATGAGTGACAAGATTCAATATGATGACCCTAAGACCATGGAAGAAACAATAAGAAAGGTGAAATGCTTGTATGAACACCAAGGAGAAAGGCCTATCCTTTGGAAGGTTTGGAATGATCAAAGGAAGTTTAAGAAGGAACAGAGGAAGAAGGGAAACAAGCCTTCCTTTTTTAGAAACAGTCTTCAGGGACAACCATCATTTATAGAGTCGAGAAAGACTAAAGAGGGAGCACAAAGACAGAGACTGATGCCCATTCAATGTTGGGGTTGTCAAGGAAACCACAAGTACAGAGATTGTCCCCATAAAAATGGTAAGGCGAGAACTATACATACTGTTCAGCAAGCTGAAACAGTGGAGGATATGGGCAGCAGAATGTCGAGGATCTACGCAGCCCTGGACAACAAGCAAGCAGAATTTCAATCACACATGATTGAAGTGGAAGGTATGATTAACAACCGACCACTTGTTATTTTAATTCATTCAGGGGCTAGGCATAGTTATGTAGATCCTAGAGTGGTGGAAAGTTTTCATCTAATGAGGAGAAAACATGAGAAGTTTTGGTTAGTACAGTTGGCCACAGGGACCAAGAGGAAGGTCACTGAATTGGTTAAGTCTTGTTCAGTGGACATGAAAGGAATGAACACTAATGCTGAATTGAACATTCTGCCTTTAGGCTCATACGATTGCTTAATTGGGATTGACTGGTTGGACCAACACCATGCCCTTCTAGATTTCCGTAACAAGAGGTTCACATGCCTGAACGAAGAGGGAAATCAGGTAACAATCCAAGGAATTCCCAGAGCCATGGATGTGAGGGAAATCTCAGCCATGCAGCTAAAGAAATTTTACCAGAAAGGCTGTCAATTATTTGCAGCTCGGCTGGAAGAAGCATCCCAAGATGTAGTATTGAATCTAGAAGACCACAAAGTACTCCAAGAATTCAAGGACATATTTTAGGAGGTACCTGGACTACCTCCGAATAGGGACATCAATTTTTCTATAAATTTGATGCCTGGAGCAGCTCCAGTTTCAAAGGCTCCTTATAGAATGAGTACACCAGAACTGAAAGAGTTGCAATTGCAGCTCGAAGAGTGTTAGCATCAGAAGTCACTCCTGGATTGCTTGCAGGAGCTGATCCTGACACCCATCAATTTAATGTCACGATTTGTTTGAAGGGGTTATCAAATGGAAGAAAACTCAGACGATATCGTCTCGATTCCGAAACTAGGCAAGGCATGCGTGAGCGAGTGAGGTCTTAGAGAAACTCCAAACAGTGAGTTGTAATAAAGGTGAGTAGGCGGAAGACTTATACAAGAAGGGTGCAAGGGTCTGTTATAAGCATCAGGTTTCTAACAGACTATGAGAGAAGGCATCTGAGGGCAATATCTTCTTATGCCCAAATGCAGGAAACCAGAGAAAACAACAATGCAACAATAAATCCTTTATCGTAACATAACTGTGCTAATTCATACGAAGCATTCTATCATGAACTCTCTGGCACGAGACGAAACATAGATGGAAATGGAAAACTATTTTTCATAAAACAAGAAGTCTCAAACACAGATGCATAACCAGGAAACCAGAATGGTTGTAGAAACTTTACAGTTGGGAGCTTTGCTCTACCATCGATCCATACAAAAATGGCGAAAACGCCTACATATACTCAAAACAACAAAAACAACAAAATCGAGACATCGCATTAAACACATTGCGTCTGCATGGCTTCTGACAATCTACGCCTGCAATCTTTGAATAAGCGTGCACCAACGACGGACGCAATCGAAATTCTGACAGCTCCGTAGGTGAATCGATGTGCCTTTAATTTGTCACCGGACTTTCCCATTATGGCGAAGACAATGTCTAACCACCACCAATCACCTCAATAACTGCTTCCTTGGGATTGAGGATGGTCCGGCCAACTCGACACCTTGGGGACATGGACGGCCCTTCGTGCTGCCACCTGGATCAGCTGAACGGCCCGATGAGAAGGCATGTTGGTCGGCGCGAAGGATAGGGCGCATAATAGGAGTGGTGGCACCAGCCTCATGAGGGCGTGGTATAAAGTGACGAGGTGTGAGAGGGATGTCAGAGGAAAGCACATGGCGGAGGACAACAGGCGGAAGGGGTGAGGAGACAATATATGATGGGCTTGCTTTTAGCAAGAGACCGACGTGGAAAGAGCAGGACACATGGCAGTCAATGAGTGGATGATGATATGGGAGAAGGACCACGTAGACCAGGAGGGGGAGAGATGGACAGATGTCGGAGGATGAGGAAGGGGCTAAATGGAATGAACCTCATCGCATGGCCAGGAAGAGAGCAGGTGGCACAGAAGGCTACATGACGGGGAAGGGGGGCCCACGTTGGTTAAGAACAGAGTAGCTGAGAAGGATGGGATCTTCTGAGCACTGTTGATCTGGGTGTGTTGATCTCGGTCATCGGGAAGATGTGTGCCCGATTCTGGACCCCCCCCCTCCGCTTAAAGGTAGAAAGGTGGGGGGGGGTCCGGAATCGCTTCGTGCGTTGTTGATCCAGGCGCGTTAATCTCAGTCGTCAAAGAGATGCGCCCTGGATTCCGGACCCCCCCCCTCCGCTTGAAGGTAGAAAGGTGGGGGGGGTCCGGAATCGCCCGTACGCCATCGATCTGGGCACTTCAATTTCTGTCGTCCAGATCCGCTTGTCGTTTACCACAGGTGCGCTTGCATTCCAAACATAGGATAAGTGGGTTTTTAACCCATTCTTTTGCATTTTACTCCTATACCAAATATATCGCTAACATTTGGCTCCATGGGGGATAGAGTCGTCCCTGTGATGCTCTAAGAACACTTTTGCAGATTCAGTGCCTTGCTGTTGGGCTATGGAGTCATTTATTAAACTGAAAACACAAACAATATTTACAAAACAAAACAAAAAGATCCGACAGTGGCTCACAGAACACATTTTTTTAAGAAATACCCATTTACTGGGCCACTAAAAGCTTCTTTGCCTTCCAGATTCTGCAGCCTGTAAGTGTTGTTTGAAAATACTTCAAGGATCTTGAAAGGCCCGAACCAGAGGGCATCAAATTTACTGTGTTTTCCCTTTTCCTGCCTGGGTGCATCCCATTTGAGCACCAGGTCACCCTGTTCGAATTCTTTCTTTTTGCTCTTCCTGTCAAAAGCCTGCTTGATCTTATGTTGATGATTGTAGGCCCTATTCATGACCTGCTCTCTAACCTCCTGCACTTCCACCATCTGATGAATCCTCCTGACCACATGGTTAGGTTCTCCTTCAAAGTTCTGGAGGAAATTTTCCACAGATAAGGTGAGCTGAGTGGGGAAAACAACCTCTATTCCATAAACAAGTTGGAAAGGTGAGATGCCCAGGGATTTCTTGGTTGTCACCCGATCAGCCCAAAGAGAAAATTTGAGCTTTGAGTCCCAAGCCCTTTTATTGTCCTCCAGTAGCTTCTTGATGAGCTTGATCAGACTTTTATTGGAGGACTCTGCTTGTCCATTTCCTTGAGGATAATAGGGAGTAGAGTGAATCAATGAAATCTCGAACTGTTCACAAAACTTGACCAGGGGCTCAGACTGAAAGGGGGAGGCATTGTCAGTGACAATTTTGCTAGCGCAGCCAAATCTAGCTATCATATCTTCCAGGAAGCCAATAATCACTTTGTGAGAAGTGCTTCTGGTAGGGACAACTTCTATCCATTTGGTGAAATAGTCGGTTGCAGTTAGAATCCATCTGTGCTGCCCACTTGAGGGAGGATGAATTTCTCCGATGAAGTCCAATCCCCATTGCTGAAAGGGTGCTGAAATTACTATAGGCTTTAATGGCAGAGATTTGAGTTGCTGCTTTCCCGAGAACTTCTGGCATTTGATGCAGGCTCTAATTTCTCTGTAGACATCAGGAAATAAGGTGGGCCAGTAATACCTAGCCCGGAGGATCTTCTGAGTTGTGGTATTCCAAAAATGATGACCTCTACAGAGACCACTATGGAAATCAAACATAACCTTCTGGGCTTGTTGCGGGTCCAGACACCTTAGTAATACCCCCAGAGGGTCTCCAATACAAGGCTTGGTTAATGAGGCAATATCTGACCGCTTTGAGCTTCAAGGCCCTGGCCTTATTTTTTCCCAATCCATCAGGGGGCTTTAATTCTTGCAGAAAATACAAGATATCTTTGTACTAGGGACATGATGCTAGTGATGGGGCACCCTGGAAATGCTTATTGGATGGCTCAGCTTGCTCATTGATGAAATTAATTCCCAAGGCATTGCAATTGGATTCAGCCAACAACTTGGCCAAACCCTGCCCTTTTATCAACTTGGTGGGCTTAATCTCCACGTCAAACTCTAGGATCTTGGTAATCCATTTACCTCTTCTCCCGTCTATGTCAGGCTGTATAAGAATGTCCTTCACAGAGATTGAAGGTACATATGCAGTGATCTTTGAGTGCAAGACATAGACTATGAAAGCCTTAAGGGCCTTCACCAGGGCATAGGCCTGCTTCTCCATGATATCATACTGGAGTTCTGCATCTCTCAATGCCTTGATGTAGAAAGCAATAGGTTGCTCTTTCCCTCGATCATTTTTCTGCAACAGAACTGCCACTACTGTATCACAGGAAGCAAAAGAAAATATCAGAAAGTCTTTGGAATAATCGGGACTGATTAGCACAGGTGCTTCAGTCAACGCCTTCTTTATTTGGACAAAATATTCCCTGGGTTCAGTGGTCCATTTTACTTCATTTCCCTTTCTGATCATGGTTGTGATGTGTTTCACCAGCTTAGCAAAATTTGAGACGAATCTCCTCAGAAAATTAATCCTCCCCAAAAATGCCTGAACCTCTTTCTTCGATCTGGAAAGTGACAAGGTCTGAATTGCTTCCACCCTGTTAGGATCAATTCTCACCCCCTTTTCTGATACTATATGGCCCAATATCTTCCCCTCCTTCATAGAAAACAATGATTTCTTGGGGTTTAAAGATAGGCCATATCTCAGACACTTCAGGAAAACCTTCTTCAAGTGGCAGCGGTGCTCCTTATTAGTCTTGGAGAAGACTGTTATGTCATCTAGGTAGATCACCACAAACTTATCTTTCTCCCCAATGAAGGCTATGTCCATGGCTCGCTGGAATGTGGCTCCTGCATTCATCAACCCAAAAGGCATCTTGGCATACATGAATGTGCCCCAAGGAGTGGTGAAGGCTATTTTTTCTCTGTCCTCAGGCATGACTGATATCTGATTATAACCAGAGAAACCATCAATCATGGATATCCTAGATGCACCGGTTACCCTCTGCAGTATGTGCTCCATGTTGGGCAGGGGATAATTGTCTTTCCTTGAGCTCATGTTCAGGTTTCTGAAATCAACACAGAGTCTGATTTTGCCACTTTTCTTTTTTACTGGGAACAAATTGGGCACCCAGTCAGAATATCTCAAGGGGACAATGATTTGGGCATCTAGCAGCTTCTTCACTTCTTTCTCCATGACAGGTAGCAGCATGGGATTTATTTGCCTTAGCTTATGATTGAATGGCCTAGCCTATTCTTTCAGTGGGATCTTGTGCTCAATGACAGATGTGTCATATGTTTTGAGGTCTTCGTAGGTCCACGCGAACACATCAGCAAACTCCTTCAGCAACTCGGTATATTCGGCCCTCTGCTCCTCGGTCAAACTTATTGATAATTTGACAAACTTAGGCTCCTATGGTGTGCCTATGTTGCACTCGGTTGTGTCAGCCCCATCACCTGAAACTCTACCCTTTACTGCCACATCATTCCCATCGAACAACCTTTCTAGAGGGATTAGTCCTTTCGATATGTGATTGCTTGGTAGCTGAATAATCTGGTGGTCAGCAATTTTATTCAAAAACCCTCCAGGGTGATGGTTAGGTTCCCCTTTAGTGTCAGGATATTCATCTATGTGCAATGCAGAAAAGTCATCAATGGATTGAAGAAACTTTTCGATTTCCTGATCATCTTCAAATACCTTCCAATGTTTGACGTTGTCCGGTACAGAGGGTCTATATTTTATTTCAACATCGGATCTGACAGTGGGCAGCATGGGAACTTCAAGCAAACTAGCTGTGACATCTAAAAAGTCGGCTGAAGCATTTTTCTCCCTTGGAATGAAAGAAATGTTAAAAGCCAAGAAGAAATTATCCACTAGGTCCCATACCTCATTCCTTTAGTTCCTGAGACGAGGATGTTTAGCCCGATAAACATTTTTTACCTGCTGGGTGATCAATTCTGCATCTCCAAACACAACCATTTCCTTAATTCCCATTTCCTTTGTAGCTCTTAATCCCAGAACCAGAGCTTCATACTCTGCCATGTTATTAGTGACTTCGAATTCCAGCTTGTATGACAAAGATATGGTCTCTTGACAAGGGGACACGAATACCACCCCGGCACCTGCACCCATACTGGAGGAAGCTCCATCAAAGAACATATTCCAAACAGAGGTGGTTGGAGGGGGAATCTCCCGATTAAGAATGGGTTGTTTTCTAATCTTTAAAGGGGAATCAGGAGCCTCAGTGACCTGTAACAAACTAGACCCTAAGTCAGTGTCAAGTGCAAAGATGGGGTGATTAGTGGGGTTCGTTTCATCACTGACAATATAGGCTAGTTGGGCTTCTCTGTACAATCTCCTATGTTCCCCTCCAAAGACTGGAATGGTGGCATATGTGAGATCCATCTGTAACGTCCCTCCAAGTCTCTTAATCCAAGATCTTGACAACAACATGCCAAACTTGGGGGGAACATCAGCCACCACAATATCCATGACCATACTTTTCATGGGCAGCTGAAACAAAGAAACTACCAGGTCCTTGATGACTCCCAAACATTGCACCCTCCTGGAGTCAAAAGAATAGAGGTCATGATAGGCTCGAGTGAATTCCAGTCCTAATTCTTCCATGACAGTTTTGGGCATGAGGTTGTGAGAAGCCCCTGAATCCATTAAGCGGTTGTGCAGCACTTTGTCATGTATGTTCAGGGAGGTGTAGAAGGGAGGGGATGAATCATCTCTGTCTTCTACCATAGGGCCTAGGACAACTGCTGGCCTTTCATCTTGGAGGTTTATGGAGTCTCTGGGAGGGCATGAGGCTTCATATTTCAAAAGTTCATAGAAGCACTTTTTGAATTCATCATGTTTGATTAGCTCGGTGAGGGGCACAGGGATTCTGATCTTTTGAATCTCATGCTCGAAATTAAAAGAAGATGTAAGCTTTGGAATTTCTCTTATTTCAGGAACATGATTGTGGACAACGGGAGAGAGGGGTTGAGCCTTCTTACCTCTGTGAGCATCTGCTACTTCATTAGCATATTTCTTTGTTCTAGTGGATTGCTCAGGAACATCAGGTACTGTTGTCTTCTTGTCGGACCTCAGGTTATACCTGCCTCGGCCACCACTATCCTTGTCTCCTTTGCTCAATTCATTTAGCTGACCGCTCATGAGAGACTCCTCGTATGCTGATCGAGTCATATGAGGGAAAGGAGGAGTGACTTATAAGCAGTGAATTTTAGGCTCAGGATCGTCTGTTTCCCCTTCTTCTTCATCGGCCACAAAATTGTTCTGAAAGGGAGCCTAAATTCTTTGGTCATCCCTGTCTCTTCCTCTCTCCCTGTGCATAGTTGGGGGAGCAATATTATTTGGCCTTCTGAAACATCCTCCCTTTTTGGCATTTTGGGGACCTTTGTATGCGTGTCTCCCTTCCACCCTTATCCTCTCCATCTCCGCAGATAGAGACTTCACCATCTTGGTCAATTCATCCACCTGAGGGTGGGGCACCAATGTACCAGAAGTTGAGGCTTCAGATTTTCCCTTTCTTCTATCTGCGTCGGCCTTGTTCCTCAGTCTGTCAGCTGCCAATATATTGGATTCCACCTCTACAGCCGCATCTTGCATTTGAGCCAAGGAGGTGTCTCTTCTTTCTCTCAATAAGAGACAGAAATCAGGGTCGAAAGCACCAGCATAGGAAATTTGGGCAGAGGTTTCTGAGGGCTTTACTTCGGCAGGAATCTTATTATACATTTTATTGAATCTTTTGGAGAAGTTAGAGACAGACTCTCCTTCCATTTTCTTTAGGGACCCAAACTCTGTCATGTAATACATGAAGTCCTTCCTGTCTCACCATTGCCTCAGGAAAACACTATCCAGAGCTTCAATTCCAGCAATGGATCCGGGGGCCAGTCCTCTAAACCATTTCCTAACCTCGCCATCCAGGCTCTGGACGAAGACTCTCATCCAGACATCTTCATTTTCAATGTTTAAGTTGTCTGCATAACTGTAGAAAGCAGCCAGGTGCTCTTCTATAGTTATGTCTCCTTCTCCCGCGAACTTGGGCATGTATTTCAAATAGTCTCCAGCAGGGAGAGGATTCATAGGATGAGGTAGGATTAAAGGAGCGTATCTAGCAGTGACTATGGCGTCCATTCTGTTCAGAGGGGGATTAGCACCAGCCATAGGGATATTAGGTGGAGGAGAACTTGGCGGAGAAGGATTTCGTGAAGGGGCTACTGGGAAAGAGTCTCGAAGTGGAGTGGGAAACAAGAGAGGATTCAGGGAGAAATCTAACGAGCTCAAGTCAGGAGGTGATTTTCTTTGTGCAGGAGTGAGGAAATCTTCTATAGTTCCAGGTCTACGCCAAGGAACAACTTCAAAGGTGAGGGGAGTGACAAAACTTTCTCCCTCCAATCCCAGACCAGGAGGGGAAAACTCAGCAAGAACACTCCCAAAATTCAAGGAACGAGAAACCTATGAAGGAGGTATATTAAGAAACTGAGGAGGAGAAAAAGGAGTTCTCACAGAAAGGGATGGCGTATTACCTGCTTCGGTGGTGGAAGTTTCTTCTACAGATCTCTTTCCCCTTCTTCGAACCACCTCGGGGTCACCTTTCGGTGTAGCTAAAGGCAAGTGTGGATGAGACCGCGTGTGTCTGCCTCTGAAAGCCACGGCTAAATAGAACAGGTTCTTCCCAGCGGAGTCATCACAATGGAGTCACCAGGTGCATAGTAGCAATCTTCAGGTTCTGATATTTGATGCACCTTCAGAATCAGCTAGTCTTTGTCGTTCAATCCCTGGGAAAATATTCAACTTCGTCCCCGGAAACGGTGCCAAAAATGTTGGCGTCAGAAGTCACTCTTGGATTGCTTGTAGGAGCTAAGCCTGACACCCATCAGTTTAACGTCATGATTTGTTTGAAGGGGTGATCAAATGGAAGAAAACTTAGACAATATCGTCTCAATTCTGAAACTAGGCCAGGCATGCGTGAGCGAGTGAGGTCTTAGAGAAACTCCAAACAGTGAGTTGTAATAAAGGTGAGTAGGCGGAAGACTTATACAAGAAGGGTGCAAGGGTCTGTTATAAGCATCAGG
>JZKD02S1674807.1:460042-472700 GCA_000966675.3 Picea glauca
TGTGGGCCATTTGAGATCCTGGAAAGGATTGGGCCGGTTGCATACATGCTTGCATTACCTGCATCTATGACTGTACATAATGTGTTTCATGTTTCACTACTTAAGAAATATGTACATGATGCTAATCATATTATCGATTGGACTTTGATTCAGGTGGAACCAGATGGTGTCCTGCAAGTGCATCCTGTGCGCATATTGGACAGGAAAAGAAAACAGCTCGGAAATCGAGCTATAGAGCTTGTAAAGGTCCAGTGGACCTGGTACGGTCCTGAGGACGCAACATGGGAGCATGAAGAGGTTATGTGGGCAGAGTACCTACATCTTTTTGAAAATTTTGAAAGGCTTGCAGAGACAGTGTAAGTTGCACTGAGGACAGTGAAAAAATAAGGGGAGGGGAATTGTAGTGTCCCCAAGGCCGAGCCCGCTGTAAACCAAGTTCTAAAAGGAATTGTGATTATGTTTTATAGGCTCGTGAGACAAGTTCTTATAAGCTGGAGACTTATGTGTTGTTAGGCCAGGGAGCCTAAGTGTTGAAGGCTATGAGCCTACTGTTGTACTTGTATGTATGCAGAACATTTAATAAAATATAAACACCACCAGGTGTAGACCGACCACGATGAATGAGTGAAGGGGGACTAAGCATCCATAGAGTGGGCAAGGAATTAGGGGCTGGAAGGTGGGAAAGGGGCTAAGTGTTGAGCCTAGGGGCTAAGCCTAGGGGGGGTTAAGCCTGGGAATAATATTTTAATATTATTCCAAAAGATATGTGCATCATATGTTTTTATCCTAAGTCCTTTTGGAAGGACGCATGATTTCCCAAGTGGTGGGAGAAACGCGTGCTGGTGGAACGCATGCAGTTCCATGGGTGACAAGTGTCAACCCTGGTGCATGAGAATAAAACGACCAGGGTGAGCCGTGAGAAGGTTCCATTCCCATTCCACTGGATTGTCTGAACGCGTATGAAGCTCTGAGCAGTATGACTAACCCGACTCCTGTAGAGAACCTTCGGGAGACCCTGTGACTCGAATGTCTGTTTCTGATTATGAGAAATCCTGTGCATGTAACCTCAGCCTATGAGAAGCCTCTATTGAATTGGGGGAAGAGTCTTTGCTTTTTCAGGAAAGATGAGCGAGCCTATGCGAGCATTCCCTGTTCTGAAGCCGTGACTGTGAAGCCATCCTGTGATTGCCGAACCAGTTTTTGGAAATCCTGTGTCTTTTTTCCCGTGGGATTGTTGAGACTACGCAGTACTGGACTACGTGAGGCTTGTTGGCCTGTGAGAAACTCCCTCCAGGTGAGAGAGTGTGCAGGGGAAGGAGAGAACTCCTGGAAGGAACTCTGTAGCTGCCATAGAGCCCGGAGACTTCCGGTCCGGTTTGTTCCTGTAACCCAAGGTAAGGGAGATTGGCAGCCGAAGGACTGTCCAGGTGACAGAGAAGGTGCATTCTCCTGGGGTAGAACAGGCATGTGGGGAATGAGGGTCTGTGGGCAGTGAGCGTGGAAGATTCCTTGGAGAGAATCTCTTCCTTGTGGTTGTGTGTGACTGTTTTCCCTATAACCTCAGCCTGAGCCTAGATTCCTTGCCTTGGGGTGGAGCTTAGTCCTAGCTCGGGGGTGACCCACTGCTGAGTTGATGAGCAGTGCGGTCTAAGGTTGGGAGGTTCGTGGAAGGCCTGCATTTGGTTGGTGGATCCACCATTGTTACAAGATAAGCGTCTAACTATGTTTTATCACATTTTATCATGTCTCTACTGTAAATGTTATCATGTTTTCCGCTGTGTATACAAATTAATATGGAATGCTATGGATTGTTTAATTATAGCATTAATGATATGTTTTACTTTGAGTTAAATGTGTTTATTTTTTTAAATGCATGGGATATATGATATTTGTATGAGCTTTGTACAAATGGTGTGTACAAATGGGTATCAGAGCGCGAGTAAGCCCAGAGTTCCGAAATGGGTGTGCTATAAAATTGTATTGGGATTTATGTCTGTACAAAATTGAATACCATGCATAAACTAGTTATAAATTAAAATCCACATGTTTTACCCAAGGAAAATCTTTGAAGACATGGCCATAAGAAATGGAGAAAATGAGGGAAGAAGTCATATAAAACTTTTGAGTCTCTTTGAGGTTATTCAGCTAGAAGGAAATTTAACTTGAAATGAGATAACCCCAATCGATGATAGATTTTTCATGCAGGGAATCATGCATAACATACATAAAATGTTTTGATAAAAACATAGTAGATTCCAAACTGAGAATGCAAGAAAATATACAAGAAAATTCTATGTACAATTATTTTAGTGAATTTACCTCAATTCTAGAAGTATCAGGGTTACATGTTGGATCTTCCAAATAATTGCTCAACAATTTGTTCCCTCCCTTGTGCTTCTTCAAAAATTCATCAACTTCCTCGCCCTTGAATCGCATAGTTGGTGCACGGAGTCATAGCATTTTAGAAAATGTTGAAGGAACTAGAGAAATGGGTTGATGACCTTGCATTTGAATTATTCTTCATTCAAAGACAAATTTATCTGGGCACCATTGAACAATCTCTTTCATATCAATTACGTCTAGAACACATCCTATCAATGTTATTCTTGAGGTCCAGATTAGATTTGTCTTCTTCTCAGTTGGAGAAAGAGACTTGTAGTACTTATATGCCATGGAACACTGGAACTGTTGATCTTCACAACCTGATGTGTTCAATATATCTCCACAAAACACTTCCTTCTTTTTACTTGACATCTTTTCTTCTTTTTACAAAGGTGGTGCTACTGTCAATACTTAGAGGTTGGCATTTTTTATTTTATTAAATTCCACCACATATTTCCTTGGTAACTCAATCAATCATAGATCATGCTTTGAATGTCATTATTTTTCATGGGACTTGGATTTATTCCAACCCTTAATCGATGTATTATGAATTAATAACAACATTATGCTTTTACGAGTGGAGGATGATGTGGAAGGGGTAATAAATATGACGGGAAGTGGTGATGTGATGGTATGATGGACGTAAAGTGTTAAGTATGAAGGTGAAAAATGATGTATGAGAAGTGTTAAGTGTATAACACAAAATGCAGAGTTGCGGGCCTAAATGTTTGTAAGCACATCTTCAGGAAAGGTTGACAATGCCTGCATTGAGATTGCGAATATGGTTAAGTGTTGAGAGAGATGCGGTCTTGCGGACTTGCAGACCTACAAACATGAATACAAGGAAGAGTAAGGAGGAGTAATGAAGTCTTCTCTGAAATGAGAAATATGGCTAAGTATGAAAAGAAGTGAAAAGTGGAAAGTGAATGTGGACATGCAAACTTGCAGAGGTGGAGACCTAAGAAAGATTTGAGGGATGATATGTAGCTCTACAACCATGATGCTTGAATTTGACTAAGTACCAAAATAAAATTGAAAAGGAAACAAAGTAAAGTGTTTTGGTGAGTGCAGGGTTGCGGAATTGGGTAATTTTAAAAGAATTTTTTTTAACAATTGTTATGCAGATCCGCATTATTAGAAAAAATGACTAAGCGCTTGGAAATTTTGGTACGGGAAAAGATAGGTAAAGAAAATAAGCGATAAAAAGCATAAGAAAAATTGTAAGAGTGACTAAAATAAAAAACACTAAGTTGACCAAAAATATTGATCAACACCTAGCCTCTTTTAAGCATGGCTTGGTTACTTCCCATACTAGAAACAATAACAAGGAGCTTATCTTTGATCAAATTGGGAGATTTATGTTTATATTCTAAACATTGCTTAGTTTTATCAATATATATGCAAAAAAAGGTGGGATACAGGGAACACCCTTGCTTAATACCAATAATACAATTAATGTCCATTGACCATTTGTTATTACATTTTGTCTTAACAATAACCTTTTGTAGTGCTTAATTGTTGGATATTCAACACCAGGAGCTACTTATATTTAGTATAGTTTGATGTAATGTTAGGTTAATCAAGTGTAATTTAGTGTGTTTCTTTTGTGTGTATTTTGTACTTTACTAATCCATTGTTTACAATAATGTCTTACGCATGAGTGATCTAACAATTCAAGCATCTCTTCGATATAATGGCACTTGATCCATGACTTAACACCTAATTGGTCCATGATTCCCATTTATAAAACATGAAGGATTATTTGTTGATGATCGAACTAAGAGTTGTTCATGTAAATAGTTTCCTACATTAATCATTTGTCTAAGAGTTGTGGGTAGTTTCTCTTTGTAAACTTGGTGTCTCAGTCTTTGATAGATGTATGATTTTCTTAAAATGTCTAACATGTATGGATGTAACCTATTTTTGTAACACTAATCACGACACAAGCTCACTTCAAAGCTCAAGAAGAATACCTATTTCTGAACTAGTATTTTCCATAGCTTGGTTTTAAGAATAGTATCAAAGGTTTTTTCAAAATCAACAAAACAACATATAATATATTTTTCCTCTACACTTCTCCACAATAATTTTAAGGGTAATGAGGGTATCAATAGTTGATTCTTAAAACCAACATGTCATTTATCCCTTGTATTATAGTGCTCAAGTGACTATTTTTACTTTTAAGAATAAAGTCCACTAACTTTCATGTAGTAAATCATGATGTTAGTTTTCACTTTTGAAAATAGGTTCAATTAAGAAGTCATGATAATTTGATTGAAAAGATGTTTGATATGAAGCACAATGATGTAACTCCCAAACTTTAATTCTTAGTTTTGCATCATTCAATCTTTTTAACTTTACCAAAAAAACAATGTCATTTTCCAATTAAGAAATTATACTTGTTAATTTTGTAACATGTAGAATAATAATAATTGCACTTATAAAGAGAATAATAATAATTGCACTTGCAAACATGACTACATGGAGTTAACACTAGACACTAACAAAAAAATACGAATAATAAAAAAATATTTTAATGTTGGTCATAAATAAAATATTTCAATGTCCACCTTAAGTAAAATATTTTTACATCAACTTTATATATAAAGAAAGTAATTGAAAGCGATTTTTTTTTATTCCACCTATAGGTGCTTTGTAGATCCTAGTATCCAATAGGTGCTTTTTACATCCCATTATGAGGGATATGTGTAATTTCTTTAGTGTTTAATATGAAGATTACACACACACAACCAACTTAAATCCATAACTTTTGATTTAACATTGGTCATAAATAAAATATTTCATTGTCTACCTTAAGTAAAATATTTTTATATCAATTTTATATATAAAGAAAAAACCTTATTTTACTTATAAATACTTTTTAGATCCTAGTATTCCAAAAGATACTTTATATACATAGATTATGAGGAAAATATGTATTTCCTTTAATATTATATATAAATTTAATCCATAATTTAAATAATACTTATAGATGAAAACTTTTTTTTTTTTTTTTAATAAAAAAGTTTTTTTTTTTAAATTGTTCTTATGAAAACAAAACATAATAATTGAAAGTTAATAGAAAGATGTAAATGATACACATATATACTTTCTACCTCCCAATTAGAATCTATAATCTTAAAAGAAAACCCACATAAATTAATTATTGGACATTTAAAAATTAAAAAAATTATCAATATAAATAAGTTGCTTGACTTTTTTATGTTTTAATGTGAAACAAACTCTAAAGGTCCCTTTCCGTGAAAAGAGAATGTAATGGGGAATATGTACGACTCCTGTAAATTTAGGGAAAAGTTAATTAAAAAATATATTTGATCAAATCATTCTTGCGTAGAAAGGCGCATATTTCTTAAAGTGGAAGCCATACACAAAGGCACTTGTTTTCCGAAAAGTCTAGATGTAATGTGTGCTTTTATATTATTATAATAATAAAATAATATAATTGAAAATAATAGTATATTAAATAAAGTCGATACACAAATGCACATGCATTATGAAAAGTACATACGTAATATGTTTTTTAATATTATAATAAAGATAAAATATTAATTATATAATTTAAAATATTAATATACCCATACTCAAAGGCACATGTGTTCTGAAAAATAGATATGTAATGTTTTTTTTTTATTATTATAATAATAATAATATAATTTAAAATATGAATATACTAAATTATGGTAAAAACTTGTGTAGTATATGCCAGAAGAATTTGATGCCAAAGGATACATTATCTAACCTTTATTCAATTTTACAATATTTTTTGGTTGTGCATGCGTCTAATAGGAATCGGCAGAAAAATCAACATGGTTAGCTAGTTTATCCCTAAACAGGACAAAACTTAAATTGACGCCTCACTTAGTTTTGGAGTGTTTGGTGTACTAGTTTTGGAATGTTTGGTGTACTAGCCACATGCATACTATATAGGTAATGCATGGTGGTTGTGCCGCAGCAGAGCATACTATTAGTCGAGTCCAGCACCGTAAATCATAGCCTTTGGATCTTGCTTTACTTCTTCGCATCTTCAATAGATAGTGATAGTCAGAGTGGTTTTACAATAATGCAGTTCATGAAGATTGATATTGTATTCTTTGTAGTGATAACATTGTGGTCGCAGCTTTCGTGTACATCTTTTGCTTCTTGTTCCTCTGCTATTTACAGCTTTGGAGATTCCCTCGCTGATACAGGAAATTTCTTAGAGTCAATAAAATCAGATGGTTCTAAACCAGAATTCGATAATCTTCCGTATGGAGAAACATATTTTCGCAAACCGACGGGCCGCTTTTCCGATGGACGACTAATCGTCGATTATATCGGTATGTTCTTTAAGCCTTTTAAAAGAAAATTTGTGAATGCTTTACATATTCATGAATGACTGGCTTACTTTCTTTGGTTTTCTCGTTTAATTCTTACAGCAAATGCTTCTGGTTTGCCGCTCTTAAATCCATATCTCCGTAATAGGACTTCAAAATACAAATGCGGAATTAACTTCGCAGTGGCCGGAGCCACGGCCTTAGACCCTAATTTCTTCACATCCAAGAATATTGGGCCACTTGGGACTTCATTTTCTCTGGACACGCAGATCCAGTGGTTTTTATCGCAAAGACAGAAATTTTGTGCAACCTACAGAGGAAGAGGTGCTTCTTCGTCTTCTTGTTAAATATTTCCATTTTATTTTATGAAATAATTTCTTGTGTTTCCTTATTAACCTTCAGCTGCACTTCGACTCGATTTCTGACTTTTTATTTGGTATTCTTTTTAAATATGTAGCATGTAGCAAGCATTTTGCAAATGCATTGTTTCTGATGGGGGAGATAGGCGGAAACGACTACAATTATCCATTCTTTCAGCAACGGTCGATGCAAGAAGTCCAAACCTTTGTTCCTTTAGTCGTTGATAAGATCATAAACGCGCTGCAGGTAAGCGATTTTATCCATTTCATTTCACAGAAAGCTTAAGCTAAATTAAGTTTAAGTACAGTATTTATTAATTATTTTAAATTTTGAGTTCTCTGGCGCAATGTAGCGAATCTAAGCTAAATTGAGGTAAAGCAATAACGATCACTCGATAATTTTAAACTTTTGTTCTCTCCACGCTAATCTGCTCTACACTATTATTTTTCTTTGCTGTAGACATTGATTACAGTAGGCGGGGCAAGAAAGATTTTAGTTCAGAACAACTTGCCGATTGGCTGTTCTGCGGCATATTTAACAAAATATGCAACAGGACTTGGAGAACCACTGGACAAAATGGGGTGTATGCCGAGGTTTAATATTTTTGCACAAAAAGCAAACAATCTTCTTAGGGCGCGAGTGTCAAAATTGCAAGCTCAACATCCAGATGTTAAAGTCGTGTTTGCAGACTATTACAACGCAGCTCTCAGAATCTTACAGTTCCCCCAATCCTTCGGTAGGAAATACTTTGATATGCATTTGAACTTTCAGAGAAATTAATTTTTCTTTAGTTTTGGCAGAAATTTCGAATCTCCTTTTCTTTTTCATGAGGAGTGGAACTGAACTGTGCAGGATTGCAGAGGAATATTTTAACGGCCTGTTGTGGAGCAGGCGGGCCGTACAATTACAATAACAGTAGACTGTGTGGCGATGGAGGAGCTGTTTCCTGTGCAAATCCTCAGCAATATTTCAACTGGGATGGGATTCATTTAACAGACGCTGCTTACGGCAAGATAGCGAATTTATTTTTGGACGGAACATTCACAAGTCCGCCCCTGAACACGCTATGCTCAAGGTAATAAACTCAACCCCAAACTACCAGATTACATAGAGTGTGCTAAAGTTTGGCGGTACTTTTGATTGTCTTTATTTCTAAAGATACTAAATTATAATATATTTATTTCTAAGTATTCTAAATTAGAATAGATTCATTTTAATTAAAAGAATTGAGGTTCAAATTTTAGGGAGGGTGCTAAATGTCTCGGATACATTGAGCTATAAACCTTAGGGGGTGGTGATGATTGTTTTTTTGGTGCTGGTTTAACTCCTGTACCATAGGAAGTAAATTTTCATGGTGTCGGGTTGGGCGATACCGATATGAACGTTTGGCGGGAGTACTGTATGGTTAATGGCCAAGCTTGACTAGGCACCATATTGCCACATGACAACTGTCGGTCGTCGTTTATGGCGTATTTTTTGGTTAATGGCCAAGCCCCGCTAGTCCCCATACACCTTGGACGTGCTTGCCACATGAAAACTGTCCGTAGTAGTGTATGGCGATCCGTATGGCTGATGGCCGAGCTTTGCGAGTGACCCTATACCTTTAACGTATGTGGAAAATTGAAAACTGTCGCATACAAAGTTAAATTTGTGTATATGATTTTTTCTTTTCAGAAATTGATAAAAATAGGATAGAAAATTTAAGGAGAATAAACTTAATATAAATAAATTTATATAAAAAATTCGACCATAATTTAGGTGAAATTGTATAGATTGATGTGTGGTGATGGATAAGTTTTAATAGACATAATTTTATATATATTTGAAGGTAATAAAATTTATGATAGGTGTAAATAAAAATTAGGGATAGTTTTTAATGGTTTATATATTTTAAGGTAACAAAATTTATTATAATTTAGATGTCAATTTTCAATATTTATCATACCAAATTGGTGCGATTTGACTGGTAAAGTCTACGAAGGTATACATACCCTACACTCCCCTCTGGATTTGAACCTGTGATCTCTTAAGAGGAAACACATGTTCTTAACCATTAGGCCCACTCAGGAATTTTAAATGACTTGTTGGTGGTTCAAAAAGATGTAGGTATAGACTTTCACTCTTGTCAGATGTTTTTGGGCAATTAACCTATTCCTTACATCCAAGGAACACTGTTTTGGGGTAATTAACCTATTCCTTACATCCAAGGAAGATAAGATCTTAACTAATAAGTAGTTTTAGGTCTTTTTCTATAACCAAAAGGTGGTTTCAACCTAGATAACATCTTCAAGAAAGCTAATATCTCTTGTAATCGTTACTCATACTATCTATATTAAAATCATGAACTTTTCAATAACATTTAGTCTTAATCTCTTAATCTTATTCATGAAACCAAATACTATTTATGATTAGAATTTAACCTTACATCCAAAATAAATATCACAAAATCATCCACATGATATAATTTTTTCACTTTTCATATAAATAAATTAACATTAATTTATTAAAAAAATAAAATATATTTTTTATAATTAATCAATAGTAATTTTTTCATTTATTTTTTATATTTCTATTCAAAATTATTAAGTAATATCCAAACTTTCACCGTCCTGTCTTTTCCAAACTTTCAAAATTATTAAGTAATATCTTCTCTTACGACATCGTGTATTTTCCAACCTTCCTTGGTGGGATTTTGAGACCCGAGGTCAATCTCCGTACAAACTTGTCAATTCACATATCTCTTCCAATATTCCTTTTGGTGTTATTAATCTTTCTGTATATAGACGGGGAGAGAACACAATTTGAGCTTTATAAGTATGCCTTTCCCATTAAGCCATTTTGCTTATCATCTTGTGGATTTTTTTTTCTTTTTAGCAGTTAAAAGTTGTTCATTTCTATGTATTTATGCCTTTATTGTGTAAAATGCATTTTTTACAAGGGAAGATGTGTAATACACTACTACGGATTATTTATGAATACACTCATAGAAAGGGTTTTGGATCATATGCTGTAAGAGTGTCTTCTTGGTTCTCTTATTTGTGCCACCACCCTAGAGTTAATTGAAATCCTTTTGATAAGGAGTTTTATATCATGTTTCTTTTTTGGAAACATGCATAAAAGATAAATTAGGAATTCTATCGTTTATATATGTTAAGTATCAAGACCAAGTACAAGTAGTTATTGTTAAAGTATAGTCAGAACCAAGAATATCTCTATCAAATACAGTCAGCCAGAGAACCAACAAGATCATATTCTGGATATCCTCATAGATGGGTTTTAGAGAACAATTTTCTAAATTTATTTCTCCCTTCATCCATAAAATTACATTCAAAAAATCACCCATGATTTGTATTTTTTGAATACCCTTTTCAATTCTCTTTGTTAGAACTGACTTTAAAGCCAACAACTCACTTTGTTATTAGTGCTTCTACTCAATCCTTCTTTAAATTTTATTTAGTGGGAATCATAAAGGTATAATATCCCCCATACTCCTCCAAACAATGGATCCATGTGTGCAACCCTATCAAATAGGCCCATGCACTAATTTTGTTAATAGCTTCATTAAACACTATTCTTGGGGATTTGCTATTATTTACCTGGTTGAAATGCTCAAGTATCGTCAAGCCTTGTGTGGAACAATCCCGTGGAAGGATAATGTTTCCATTAAATAAACTCATATCCCTAGCTAGAAAAACCTCCCAAGATACAATAAGGGGTTGTGTCTTATACAATCTTGTTGTAGGATTTTGACACCACGCATACAAAGCAAGC
Organism: Picea glauca; assembly: GCA_000966675.3. Lineage (NCBI taxonomy): Eukaryota > Viridiplantae > Streptophyta > Pinopsida > Pinales > Pinaceae > Picea > Picea glauca. Next base: position 470,890 of record JZKD02S1674807.1, read on the forward strand.
TCCACACTATTTCCCCTCCAAAAAAATCTCAATCCTAAAATAGGATCAATTTCCTGCCACATAGAAACCACATATGGACAAAGAAGAAGAATGTGTGTAATGCATTTTTCACATACCTTGCACAAGGGACATCTCTTAGGCACCCTGTGATCCAAATTGGATCTTTGTCAAACCATATTGTATATTTTGCAATAAACATATCTTTGTTTTATTTTATTTTTGGAAAAAATTGGGAGTGGAAACGAACCATTGTGATGGTTGGAATTCCAAAACAAAACCCATTAAACATGAAGGTTGTAGTGAGGAAGGACATCAATGAGGAGATGCAAGGAGAAAAGGGGAAGGATTGTAGAATAAATTAGATCTCAAAGAGGCAAGCTTGCTTGAAGTTGAGTGAACACAGGAGTTAATGTGCATTTTCACTTAAAGAGAAGGTGTCTCTTAGCCATGGCATCTGTAATTTTTTTCTCCTCAACATAATAAAAGTCCTATTTAAATGTTGAAATATGTGAGTTACCAAAATCTGTGCTTTGGGTATTTTGGTTATGATTTACATAAATATTTCCGTACTCTGTTGAAGCATGTTTTCATCCTGTAGAACCGATCCACAACATTCCTTTGCTTATTGGGAGTTTAATCCACTGCATGGGTGAATTTTCATACCCTTGGGAATTTTCATCATTGTTGGGTCTTTTCCTTTGCCCAAAAGTCATATACAAACTTTTCATCATTGTTGGGTCTTTTCCTTTTCCCACAAGTCATATACAAACCATACTTTGAAATCTAAGAACCCCCATTGTTGGTCCTAAAGTCTGCACCTAACTGCTAAAGGGAAAAGCTAGGCCACCTCAAGTGTTGGAATAGTTGGTTTTTTGGTTATTTGATTTTGTTGGTCAGTTGGAGGATTGGTTTACCAAGACAGTAACATGGTTGGGTTGGAAAAATGATATGGATGAGGGTATTCCTTGGTTGGTATCACACTAATGAAAGACAAGTGAGATAATAGAGGTAAAAAACAAAGGGAAATGACAAACCACTCAATGAATAATCTGTTGTAAGAAGTTTAAGTCTTAAAATATCATTTCAAGGCATTAAACATGTATCAAAAACATAATTACTCCCACGGGTTGCAGTAAAAAAAAATCTTCATCAAAGCATTAATTGTTCTCATMTGTTGCATATCAATAAAGACAAGTTATACAATAGMTGAAGGAAATGAAAWGTACTTTGCRCAAATCAAAACTGTATTCAAGATAAGGGAAAAACACATAAAGATTTGGACAAAACAMATTGTCATCAAGATTATATTCACCAGGTAGAGAGCTTTAATCCATGCATAGAAGAGGTTCAACCATTCTRATGTATTGATATCCTTCTCCCAAAAGCTAAACCCTCAAAACATACRACAACTTCCTATTTAGCAAAGATGTAGAGGCTCTCGACCATCTAGAACTGAGGCTTAACTCTACACTATTAGTTGGAAAACAACTTATTGACTTARCTAAAAATTGTTGGAGTATAGTAATGTATACTTCAAAYTTAACTTAACAAAGAGGTGGTTCACAAATGACCACTTATTGTGCCTTAAAAAGTCTTGACTTRAACAATTAGAATTGTTGCTAATGATAAAACTAAATTGATGCATATGCTGGAGTGAACTGAGATTTGATAGAACTAACTAGGAGTAACAGAACTGAGTTCTGTATTGAGCRTTGGTATCCATGCGTGTTGTTGGAGGCYASTGGGAAATAACTAGATGTGTTGGTGRTGTTCTTCTTCAACTTATCTCYCGGGGGAAGAAGCAAGTCTTT
>JZKD02S1674807.1:483109-503006 GCA_000966675.3 Picea glauca
AGGGCCTTGAACCATTTTCTAGCCTCGCCTTGAAGGCTATGGACAAAAATCCTCATCCATATGTCTGCATGCATGATGACATTATCATCTGTGAAATGGTAAAAGGCTTCTAGGTGTTCTTCTGCAGTTATGTCCCCCTCACCTATAAACTTGGGTAGCTGCTTGAGGTAACCATCTATTGGGAGGGCATTGAGAGGCGAAGGTAACACGAGGGGAGCATACCTAGCGGCTATAATGGCCTCCATTCTGGTCATAGGGGGATTTTCTCTTGCCATAGGGATATTGTGTGGAGGAGAACTCAGAGGAGGAGGAGCTCGAAAAGGGGATACTGGGGATGAGCTTCTAAGGGGAGTGGGAAACAATAAGGGATTTAGGGAGAGGCTAGCGAGCTTAAGTTGGCTGATGTTTCCCTTTGTGCAGAAGCGACAACAGTAACAAGAGGAGGAGCGGTAAAGCTAGGAGTGGGGAAATCTTCTGTGGTCCTGGGTCTACGCCAGGGTACAGTTTCACGGGAGAGGGGAGTGACAAGGATTTCTCCCTCCAATCCCAGACTAGGGGGGAAACCTCAACAGGAACACTCCCAAAATTCAGGAAATGAGAGACCTCAAAAAGCGGTCTACTAGGAAACTGAGGAGGAGAAAATGGGGTTCTTACAGAAGGAGATGGTGGATTACCTGGTTCGACGACAACTTCTCCTTCAGAGACCTTTCCTCTTCCAAGGATCACCTCCCGATCAGTCTCAGGTGTAGCTAGAGGAAGCTATGGATGGGACCGCGTATGTCTGCCTCTGAAAGCCACAATTGACACAGCAGGTTCGCCACAGTGGAGTCGTCACAATGGAGTCAGGTGCACAGTAGAAATCTTCAAGGGATTTGATTCCTGATGCACCTTCAGAATCAGAAGCTCAATGTCGTTCAATCCCGGGGAAATTTTCAACTTCTTCCCCGACAACGGCGCCAGAAATGTTGGCGACGGAAGTCACTCCAGGATTGCAGTAGGAGCAGAGCCCGACGCCCATCATTTTATGTCATGATTTGTGTATGATAGGGGTGGTCGAATGGAAGTAAACTCGGACGATATAGTTTCAACTCCGAAACTAGACCATACATGCATGGGCAAGTGAGGTCTTAGATATACTCCGGACAATGAGTTGTAGTAAGGGTGAGTAGGAGGAAGACTTGTATCAGAGGGATTCAAAGGTCTATTGTCAACATCAGGTTTCTAACAGACTGTAGGAGAAGGCATTTGAACACAAGGTCTTCTTACATTCAAATGCGGAAAACCAGAGAATACAAGAGTGCCACAATAAATCCTTTATCATAACACAACTGCAATAATTCATGTGAATTGGTCAATCATGAACTCCCTCAGTATGAGATGAAAACTAGATGGAATAAGGAAACTGTCTTTCATAAAACAAGAGATCTTACATACAGATGCATAACCAGAGAACTAGAATGCCTGTTAAAACCTTACAATCAGGAGCTTCGCTCTACCATCGATCCCTTGAAAAATATCAAAATTAAGTATATATACTCCTAAACATTTGCTCAACAGAGGCCCACGGGACTTTCGGGACGAGGAGTCTCTTCAATCAAATCTGGCCTGCACTCCCCTGTCATACCTTAATTCTGCATGGCTCGCACCAGGGGGTAGCTGAGCCTTTAAATGCTGAATTAGCGGGTGTAGGCTTCCCTAGCGAGTTGAGGACTCAGCATGGCTTCCATGAGAAGAACTAGTACAGAGGACCTTCTTGGGTAGACTTTCAGCCGAAACGTCCATACTTTGCAATTAATGAGTGAGGCGAGGTTTCAACCACCCTCTCTCTTCTTCATTCATTCCCAACAGGTACCGGGATTTAGATCACGTCGAAATGGCGTCTGGAGAACACAGTGCCCCCATTCTGAAACTCAATTCGGCGCTTTTGGCCTTTCGGGATTCAAGGTTTTGAGAGGTGAAATAACGAGGTGCGCTTACCCCTCAAACTCCTGAATGCCAACGTGACGCGGATGTGCGCCACGCATTCTTCAGATGAACGGCCCAGATAGTATTCGCTATTATAAAGGGGGCTTCCCCCTTTCACAGGCTCGCTTGATGTGACCTGGTGCTAGGACCGTGGGCTTGGCTCCAAAATTGTTTTCGGCGTTTCGCTGATCAGTGATTTCAGGTGTAAAGAATGGGAGACTCCTTGTCTCCCGAAACACTAATCCCCGATACACCGACTGGCCGCCACCTGTCCCAATTGGATCGGACGACCCAGATTTGCCTTGAACTATGGGCGCTACCCTTCGTGATAAATCCCGGGCAACTTGGCAGCCCCGAAATCCCGTTGCACGTCGATCCGTTTTGTAGGTGGACCTCGGCCGCTGACATCAAACTTCGCCCACTCACTTGACTTGTGATCAGAAAAGAAATTCTCCCACGTTGCGCTTGGGCACTTCCCGTGCTACCTGCAGACCTGGGTACCTTTGTGCCCAAGACCAAAATTGTCGCTAACAAAAGGTATAGGGAAATCAGAGAGGAGGGGTAGGGGTGTAGACTTAGGTCTCAACATGGGCTCCAACTAAGGACAAGAGGTGCCTTCCATCGGTCTTTCAAGCAAAATAGTGTTTCGGGAAGCACCCATTTATTGGGCCTCCAGAAGTTTTAGTGTCATCTAGATTGTGTAAAACAAACGTATTATTTTCCAGAACCTCAATCACCTTAAAATGACCAAACCAGAGGTTATTGAACTTACCATGTTTAGAATTTTCTTCCCTTCTGGCATCCCACCTCAAGACCAGGTTGCCTTATCGAAAGATCTCCTTCTTGGTTTTCTTGTCAAAAGCTAATTTGATCTTTCTCTGGTATGCCTCAATTATATGATTCAGTGCTTCTCTCTTTTGTTGAACCTCTATAATCTGAAATATTCTCCTCTTGATGTCATTTGGCTCCTTCATTTCTTCCTGTAGGAATTTTTAGAACTGGTAAAATGAGTTGAGTAGGGAAGACAACATATATCCCATAGACTATTTGAAATGAAAAGGTTCCCAAGGATCTCTTGGTGCTGATCCTATCATCCCACAAGGCATACTTAAGTTTAGATTCCCATGATTTCTTGTTTTCATTCAACAATTTCTTGATGATCCTGATGAGAGTCTTGTTTGATGACTCAACCAACCCATTTCCCTGAGGATAATAGGGCATGGAATGTGTTAAGGAAATGTTATGTCTGCCACAAAATTCAATCATGGCTTTGGAATTGAATGCATGGGCATTGTCTGTTATAAGATTTCTAGGGCATTCGAATCTGGCAAAGATATTGGTTTCCAAAAAGTTCATAATCACCTTGTCAGTAGTATTTTTGGTGGGAACAACCTCGTTCCATTTGGTAAAGTAGTTAGTGGCAGTGGGAATCCACTTGTGCTGCCCACTGGAGGGTGGATTTATCTCACCTATGAAATCTAATCCCCATTGCTGAAAGGGGCCACTCATAGTGATAGGTTCCAGGGGCAGTGAGAGTAATTTTTGTTTGCCTGCAAACTTTTGACATTCGTTGCATTCCCTTACTATAGTAAATACATCTGAGAAAATGGTGGGCCAGTAGTACCCTAACCTTAGGATCTTGAGTGTTATAGCTTTCCAATGTTGGTGTCCTCCACAAATTCTGCTATGCATATCTGTTGTGACTTGTTTAGATTCATTTTCATCAAGAAAGTTTAATAGGATTCCAACAGGATCCATCCAATACAGGTTCTGATTAAAAATGTAGAATTTTATAGCCTTTAATTTGAGAGACCTGGCCCTTGTATTTTTGAAATATGATGGGAATTATAGATGTTGGAGAAAGTAAATAAGATCTATGTACCAAGGTGAAGAGGAGTAATTTCTAGATACCTACATGCTGCCTTGTCCAGACTGTGTCATGTGCGCATCAGATTGGGTGAAGGTCTGATGCAATTCCAGTACCTTACAGTTTGATTCTGATAATAACTTGGAAAGTCCCTTCCCCTTAATCATCTTGGTGTATTTATGTGCAGGTCATACTCTAGAAATTTGACAATCCATTTCCCTCTCTTTCCTTCACTGTCTAGCTGGACTATAATCTCTTTGACACCATTGCTAGGAACATAGGTTGTTATGCTATAATGTAACACATACACCCTGAAGGCCTTTAAATCTTTGACCAAAGCATATGCCTGTTTTTATAATATGTCATACTTTAGCTCAGTATTTTGGGAGGATTTGCTGAAAAATGCTATGGTTTGTTCATGCCCTTCTTCATTCTTTTGGAGTAGCACAACAACAATGGTTTCCTCGGAGGNCACATGCAAAAACATCAGCGAAATTTTTCATGAGGTTGGAATACCTGTCTTTTTGTTCTCAAGGTAGTGATTTGGAGAATTTGACTACTTTGGGATTTTCAGCAGTCCCAATGTTGCAGTCCATCATTTCCTTTGCTTGATTTTTTCTGGTTGTTTCCTTGGAGACATCATAATTGTCAAATAACCTTTCCAGTGGCACTAGATCCCTAGGGATGTGGTTTGTTTTAAGTTCCACAATGTTTTGGCCAACCACCTTGTTCAACAACTGAGATGCTTGCTAATTTTCTGATTTATCATATTCACCTTGTTGATCTATTGAGATACTGGAAAATTCTTCTATGGTTTTGCTGTTACACGTCAAAATTCCTTACTTCGATAATGTCTCATTTTCATTGTCGCAAGTGTCACACTTTTGTCGCAAGTGTTGCAAGTGTTGAAAAAGTCATACTTTCGTCTCACATGTGTCACATTGTGTACGACATCATAAGAACACTTGGGACATACTCTAAGACTTGTTAGAAGAGGAAAATATATCATTTGGAAAAGTTTGCAAGCTTTTACCTTGAGGAATAATCATCTTAAAAGTATTTTTGGAGATCAACGCTCCCCTGCCCACTTGCAGGGAGTGCTAGTGCTCCTTGTCCTCTTAGCAGGGAGCACTACACCACTCTGTGGTCAACTTTGAGGGAGCATCGATCTATTGAGAGAATATTGGGGAAGAATCACCCTTATATCTAAGGACAACTAAGAAGCATTCAAGTCATTTTGGCTCGAATCCATGTTAAAGGCTAGATCTAAGAGAAATCCCACAAATGTTGGAGTTAAATACTCAACTTATCTCAAGAATAACTAAGGTGGTTGAGCCTCTCAAATCCTATATAAGGAGGGATTCTCATGGTGAGATGGGGAGAATATCAGTGAAAAGTATTTTCATTCTGATTGTGGATATTTTGAGCAAGGGGTTGGACAAGGAGGACTTGGTGAGGCTGTTGCATCTGCATCTACAGTTTGTAAGCACCTTGTTATGTTCTCATTAATATATATGCTTGGCATGTTTCCTTCAAGTTTGTGTACATTTGCATTGGCTTGTCTCTTCTTGATAAATATAGTTTAAACTAATATTGGTAGAATATGAAGTATGTATTGTCTTTGTTGTCTATTGAATTGCATAACTTATTAAAGGAATTGAAGATCAAGTTCAACCTAGACCGATCAAGGACAAACTTTAGAAAAAGGTACTCATACTTTCTTCCTCTTTTCCCTTGACTAGTTTAGCTACATTTAAAGGAATGTTAGTGTTCAATGTTAGCATTTTTCTATGTTGGTCATAGGGGTCTAAGATCCAAGAGGACATTCACCTGTCCACAGGGAAATTTTCCTACAACATCTACATAAATCTTTGTAGCTCCAAGTCATCTCTAAAGACCTGTCAATGCTTTATGTTGTTGGGTATGGATATCCTATGTCTAACTTCCACCTAATACTTGATATTTTGTCAAATGGGTGATTTGAAGGCACTGGCATCCAAGGACAAATAACCTTCCTTCTGATTTGCCTCTCTAAGAATGAAGGAGATGTTAAATGTTAGGAATAAGTTGTCAACTAGGCCCCACACCTCGTTCATCTATTGTTTGAGCCTCCTTCGCTTAGCTTGATATATTTTTTTTACTTGATTGATGATTAACTCAGAATCACCAAAGACTTCCAAAATTTCAATGACCATGTCTTTGGCATCCCTCAATACAAGTACTAGAGCTTCATACACATCCATATTGTTAGTAGTCTCGAATTCCAGCTTATAAGAGAGCATTATAATCTCCTGTGTAGGGGAAATGAGGACTATACCAGCCCCAAAACCTTCTTTTGATGAAGAGCCATCGAAATACATCTTCCACACTTTGTTTTGTTGATCTGTCAAAGACTATTTTTTTCATTTCCTGACTGTAATTTTTGGTTCATCACCATTTAGGTGAAAAACAGATGAGCCGATCTCATCCTCAACAACATAAATTGGATGATTGCTTGGATTCTGATGGTCATTGATAGTATAGGCCAATATGACCTCCCTGTATAGCCTCCTGTTCTCTCCTCCAAAAATAGGGATGGTGGCATATGTGAGGTCCATTTGTAACGATCCCCCAACCTTCTTGTCCCACGTCCTGGATAGAAGAATACCAAACTTGGAGTGAATGTTAGCCACAATGATGTCCATCACTACACTCTTTTAATGGGTAACTACGCCAAAGAAACCACTTGATATTTTATTAATATAAAACATTTGACTTTTTTAGAGTCAAAGGAGTAAAGATCTTGGTAGGGCTTGGTGATCTCCAAGCCTAGTTCCTCCATAACAACTTTAGGCATGACATTGTGTGAGGTCCCTGAGTCCATGAGATAGTTATGTAGGATCTTGTCATGAATATTTAAATATATGTAGAATGGTGGAGAGGCATCAGATCCATCCTAGAAATGTGGGCCCACAATAATTGTTGGGTTCTCATACTGCAGACTAATTACATCAAAGGTTACAACAGAAGTAGGTGGTTGCAGAACCTTCATAATGGATTTTTTGAAAGGCTCATTTTTCAACAATTTTGACAGAGGTACATGGATCTTGATCTTTCTCAACTCATGATATAGGATAAAATATTCTTGTGTCCTATAAACTTCATTTACTTCAAGGACAACATGTTTAAATGGAGGAGGATGGTGAGCTTTAGTTAATGCACCCTTGCTTCGATTTGACTTGGGAAGAAATTCTATTTTACTGTTCTGATCAGAGGTAGTGGATTTGGGAGTGCTTGTTCCAGGCCTCAAATAATATTTCTTTTGGGGTTGGCCTTAAATAACTCCCTCGTCCCCTATCTCAATATTAAACTAATTTGACAATTGGGCTACCTCATAATCTTGTTACATTAAGTGACTCGTGTGAAAATTTGTTTCATTGAAAAGTACATTAGCATCATCCACAAACTCACTATCTACATCTATCTCCTTAATATGATTGTTTTGGAAAGGAGGTACTACTCTTTGGTCATCAACATTCCTCCTCTCTCTCTTCATTATCCGAGGGGAATAATTCTACCTTCTAAACTGGTTGGTATTTCTATTCCTAGCTCCTTGAAAAGCTCTGTTTGGTTGTTTAGATTCCCATTTTAGCTTAGCTATTTCAGATGTCAAATCCTTCAAAGTTTTGGTCATTTCATAAAGTTTGGGATCAGATGTAGCTGGGTTAGAGGAGGTAGGGGAATCCTCTCTTTGTTTCTTCTTGTCTTTTTGAGATCTAGTCTTTAACCTGTCTGATGCTAAGATGTTGGAGTCAACCTCAATGGTTTCTCCTTGTATGGATAGCAAGGTGGTGGATCTTCTCTCCTTCAATAGAAGAGATAATTTTGCATCGAATGCATTGGCATAAGTGATCTTTACAGAGGCTTCAACTAGTTTTATCTCATCTGGGATTGTACCATACATCTTATTAAATATCTTGGTGAAGTCCAAAATAGACTCACTGTTTTTTCTCTTAAGGGCCCCAAACTTAGTGACGCAATACAAATAATCCCTTCTATCTCCCCATTGCTTTATGAAAGCTTCATCTAACACATAAATATCTGCAATGGAGGATGGAGGGAGGCCCCATAACCATTTTCTTACCTCCCCATTGAGGCTTTGTACAATCAACCTCATCCACACATCTTCATAGTCAATGTTAAAGTTGTATGCAAAGTTGTATAAGGCTACTAGATGTTTCTCATCTGTGACATCCCATTCCCCATTATATCTTAGTTAATATTTCATGTAATTTGTGTCTAGGAGTGCATGTAAGCCTACAGGAAAAACTAGGGGTGCATATCTTGCAACAATTATGGAATCCACCCTGTTAACATCCATTGTTTGGGCAATAGGACTCTGAATTTTTATGGGAGCTACAAGAGTGGATGCTAGAATGGATGATGAAGTATAGGCATGAGTTGAAGGTTTCTGAGGTTCCTTGGAATTGTGATTCTCGGGGATAGTAAATTCAAGTTGCTTGTGAAAATGGAAAAAAGTGGATTCTTTAGGTGCAAATTTATCCTTGAAGGATGAGGTATATCTCTGAAATACAATGGATATTCTTAGTTGTCTTTCTGGATCAGAGACTACTGTTTCCTTCTCAGGGTTTGGATGAGCCTTAGTGGCTTTGATGTACTCAGATTTGGATCTCTTGGGTCCTTTTCTTGGAGCCAATATTTCTTTTGTGAAGTTTCCTCAGTGGAGTCACCAGGTGAAAGATGGCAGTCTGAATGTGTCTGATATTTTTTCACCATCAAAGGTCAGATCTGATTATTTTCGTTATCCCAGGGAAATATATCTTGTTACTCCATTCCCCAACAACGGTGCCAGAAAATGTTGGTCCTAAAGTTTGCACTTGACTGCTAAAGGGCAAAGCTAGGCCACCTCAAGTGTTGTAATAGTTGATTTTTTGGTTATTTGATTTTGTTAGTCAGTTGGAGGATTTGTTTACCAAGACAATAACATATTTGGGTTCAAGAAATGATATGGAAGAGGGTCCTCCCTAGATGGTGGCACACACTAATGACAAACAAGTGAGATAATAGAGGTAAAAAACAAAGGGTAACAACAAACCACTCAATGAATAATCTGTTGTAAGAAGTTTAAGTCTTAAAATATCATTTCAAGGCATTAAACATGTATAAAAAACACAATTACTCCCACAGGTTGTAATAAAAAAAAATCTTCATCAATGCATTAACTGTTCTCACGGGTTGCATATCAATAAAGACAAGTTATACAATAGCTGAAGGAAATGAAATGCACTTTTCACAAATCAAAACTATATTCAAGATAAGAGAAAAACACATAAAGATTTGGACAAAACACACTGTCATCAAGGGTATATTCACCAGGTAGAGATCTTTAATCCATGCAAAGAAGAGGTTCAACCAATCTGATGTATTGATATCCTTATCCCAAAATCTGAACACTCAAAACATACAACAACTGCCTATTTATCAAAGATGTAGAGGCTCTCGACCATTTGTATTTGAGGCTTAACTCTACACTATCAGTTGGAAAACAAATTATTGACTTAAATAAAATCTATTGGAGTATACTAATGTATACTTACAACTTAACTTAACAAAGAGGTGGTTCACAGATGACCACTTATTGTGCCTTAAAAAGTCTTGAATTAAACAATTAAAATTGTTGCTAATGATAAAACTAAATTGATGCATATGTTGGAGTGAACTAATATTTGACAGAACTAACTAGGAGTAACATGACTGAGTTATGTATTGAGCACTAGTATCCATGCGCATTGTTGGAGGCCATTGGGAGATAACTAGATGTATTGGCGATGTTCGTCTTCAACTTATCTCATGGGGGAAGAAGCAAGTCTTCTGGTTCTTTTTCTGGAATCCTGGATACTTTTTCCGCAGTGTAGAGTACAACTTCCCTAATTTTGGGTTGTGGTGTTGTAGGGTCTGGATATGAAGATTTATTTCTATACCTGTTGACTATCATTGAGCTTCTCTCTCTTGACCGTAACCAACCTTTCCTTATTTTCTTGCTCTGTGATGGACTAGTTGTGGTCTGCTAGTGTTTATCTTCTCATCCTCACGTCATACCCATGAAATTCCTTAGGTTACTTTGACTCTGAAATACTTCCTGTAAAACGACATTTTCTTCATTTGGCGTCATTTAAAAAGCTTAAAAACAAGCAATTAATGAGGATAAGGCACTTCGAAAATTCGGCATTCAAGAGCTTTTGAATGAAGAGTATAAATATCTTCTGAATGACGGAACTCACGAATTCATTAACCCATGCTTATTGTTAATTAACCCAAGATTAATATGTATTTATCATTTAAATATTCGGGACTTCGAGGCTCCAACACTTCGACATTCGAAAGATTTTGACTATAGAGTTTGAGAATCTCCCAGAGGACGATATCTCGAAGCGACGTGGCCGCATTATGTCATAGTCAATGATGTGTCATAAAAAGAGAGTGACATGTGTCACCTAAAATAGTACAGATGACGTAACTAAAGGTGCCTGAAATGAGTGCCACGTTTCACTAAAAGATGAATGCCATGCGTCGTCGACAAATGAATGCTATGCATCTCTGACTCTCTGACGTTCAGGACATTTTGAATGCAGAGTAAGAACATCTCTCGGAGGACAATCTCCCAGAGTGACATGGGAGTTTAGGGCTTTGGCACTTCAAGGCTCAGGCACTTTGGGAAACTATGTGTTAGCGTCAGAAGTCACTCCTGGATTGCTTGCAGGAACAGATCCCAACGCCCATCAGTTTTTATTTCACGATTTAATAAATGGGGGTGGTCGAATGGAAAGAGACCCAGGAAAGAAGCATTGACACAGGAACCAGGTTCTGGTGTGTAGAAAGCAAGGGAGGTCTTGATCCAACTTCCGTCAGTAAGTTGATTAAAGGGTGGTAGATGGAAGAATTTTGAGAAGGGTGAGAAATACTGCCTCGAGCAATAGGCCTTCGGAAGCTTGAAGAAGAAAAACTCAGAAGCCAAGATCCTCTTGGTCCAGAGTTTCAAGGAGATGAAGGGTGACTCAACTGGATCCTCCAATTCCAATCCATTCCAGTGCTGAGAAAACACAAGAACTGATTAGAAACACTGCGACTGTTGTAGTGATCCAACCTACATCATCCTACAATAGCGCAACTCGACTGGATCCTCCAATTCTGAGTTGTTCTAACACAGTAAACAAAGAGATGGAAAAAGAGGCTGACATCCATAAAGTAAGAAGTCTCAAATGCCTTATACATTAACCAGAGAGACCAACGCTTCATCAAAACTTACAGAACGAGAGCCTAGCTCAACCATCGACCCTCTACAAAATACAAAGACTGAGTCTATATACTCAGAAAATTCGCCTAACAGTGGCGTGCTCAGTCATCCATGGCTTGGTGTCCTTTCAGCTGAATTCAGATAGATACCCTTCGTCAGACGCCATCTTAACTACGTATGGATCTTGTAAGGGGAGTAGCTGAGCCATTAAGAGCCACGTTAGCGTGTGCAGACCTCCTCTGGCTAATCGAGGACTGGGCATGGCCTCTTTGGAAAAAATGGTATGCAGGACCCTCTTGAGTAGACCGTTGGCCAGGCTCTCCATATCTTGCACTTAATGCATGAAGAGAGGTTTCAACCACTCTTCCTTACCTTCATTTACTTCAAGCAAAAACCAGGCTTGAGGTCGGATCAAATGGCACCCGGAGAACGCGATGAACCTTTCGGCGAATGGACCCGATGCCTTTGGCCCCCTTTGCACAAATCTTTTATTTCCCAGGTGACCATGGGCTGTGACCTTGTGTTTACTCTCAAAGGAGCTTTCAACGTTCGCTAATAGGAAGGGGTTGATCCTTGCTTCTTGAAATTGCGATGAGCGAAACACTGAGACGACTTAATCTGGCACCACACGTCCCTCTAGATCTGATGGCTCTGAACTCTCCCGACGATGTTGTGGGCCTGGGTCCTGGACACTCCTGGCACCTCGTGCATCGGGAATATGACGATGTTGCACCTTGCGCCTCAAAATCGCGATGGGTGAAACGACGAGGAGCCTAATCGCGTGCNCACATGCAAAAACATCAGCGAAATTTTTCATGAGGTTGGAATACCTGTCTTTTTGTTCTCAAGGTAGTGATTTGGAGAATTTGACTACTTTGGGATTTTCAGCAGTCCCAATGTTGCAGTCCATCATTTCCTTTGCTTGATTTTTTCTGGTTGTTTCCTTGGAGACATCATAATTGTCAAATAACCTTTCCAGTGGCACTAGATCCCTAGGGATGTGGTTTGTTTTAAGTTCCACAATGTTTTGGCCAACCACCTTGTTCAACAACTGAGATGCTTGCTAATTTTCTGATTTATCATATTCACCTTGTTGATCTATTGAGATACTGGAAAATTCTTCTATGGTTTTGCTGTTACACGTCAAAATTCCTTACTTCGATAATGTCTCATTTTCATTGTCGCAAGTGTCACACTTTTGTCGCAAGTGTTGCAAGTGTTGAAAAAGTCATACTTTCGTCTCACATGTGTCACATTGTGTACGACATCATAAGAACACTTGGGACATACTCTAAGACTTGTTAGAAGAGGAAAATATATCATTTGGAAAAGTTTGCAAGCTTTTACCTTGAGGAATAATCATCTTAAAAGTATTTTTGGAGATCAACGCTCCCCTGCCCACTTGCAGGGAGTGCTAGTGCTCCTTGTCCTCTTAGCAGGGAGCACTACACCACTCTGTGGTCAACTTTGAGGGAGCATCGATCTATTGAGAGAATATTGGGGAAGAATCACCCTTATATCTAAGGACAACTAAGAAGCATTCAAGTCATTTTGGCTCGAATCCATGTTAAAGGCTAGATCTAAGAGAAATCCCACAAATGTTGGAGTTAAATACTCAACTTATCTCAAGAATAACTAAGGTGGTTGAGCCTCTCAAATCCTATATAAGGAGGGATTCTCATGGTGAGATGGGGAGAATATCAGTGAAAAGTATTTTCATTCTGATTGTGGATATTTTGAGCAAGGGGTTGGACAAGGAGGACTTGGTGAGGCTGTTGCATCTGCATCTACAGTTTGTAAGCACCTTGTTATGTTCTCATTAATATATATGCTTGGCATGTTTCCTTCAAGTTTGTGTACATTTGCATTGGCTTGTCTCTTCTTGATAAATATAGTTTAAACTAATATTGGTAGAATATGAAGTATGTATTGTCTTTGTTGTCTATTGAATTGCATAACTTATTAAAGGAATTGAAGATCAAGTTCAACCTAGACCGATCAAGGACAAACTTTAGAAAAAGGTACTCATACTTTCTTCCTCTTTTCCCTTGACTAGTTTAGCTACATTTAAAGGAATGTTAGTGTTCAATGTTAGCATTTTTCTATGTTGGTCATAGGGGTCTAAGATCCAAGAGGACATTCACCTGTCCACAGGGAAATTTTCCTACAACATCTACATAAATCTTTGTAGCTCCAAGTCATCTCTAAAGACCTGTCAATGCTTTATGTTGTTGGGTATGGATATCCTATGTCTAACTTCCACCTAATACTTGATATTTTGTCAAATGGGTGATTTGAAGGCACTGGCATCCAAGGACAAATAACCTTCCTTCTGATTTGCCTCTCTAAGAATGAAGGAGATGTTAAATGTTAGGAATAAGTTGTCAACTAGGCCCCACACCTCGTTCATCTATTGTTTGAGCCTCCTTCGCTTAGCTTGATATATTTTTTTTACTTGATTGATGATTAACTCAGAATCACCAAAGACTTCCAAAATTTCAATGACCATGTCTTTGGCATCCCTCAATACAAGTACTAGAGCTTCATACACATCCATATTGTTAGTAGTCTCGAATTCCAGCTTATAAGAGAGCATTATAATCTCCTGTGTAGGGGAAATGAGGACTATACCAGCCCCAAAACCTTCTTTTGATGAAGAGCCATCGAAATACATCTTCCACACTTTGTTTTGTTGATCTGTCAAAGACTATTTTTTTCATTTCCTGACTGTAATTTTTGGTTCATCACCATTTAGGTGAAAAACAGATGAGCCGATCTCATCCTCAACAACATAAATTGGATGATTGCTTGGATTCTGATGGTCATTGATAGTATAGGCCAATATGACCTCCCTGTATAGCCTCCTGTTCTCTCCTCCAAAAATAGGGATGGTGGCATATGTGAGGTCCATTTGTAACGATCCCCCAACCTTCTTGTCCCACGTCCTGGATAGAAGAATACCAAACTTGGAGTGAATGTTAGCCACAATGATGTCCATCACTACACTCTTTTAATGGGTAACTACGCCAAAGAAACCACTTGATATTTTATTAATATAAAACATTTGACTTTTTTAGAGTCAAAGGAGTAAAGATCTTGGTAGGGCTTGGTGATCTCCAAGCCTAGTTCCTCCATAACAACTTTAGGCATGACATTGTGTGAGGTCCCTGAGTCCATGAGATAGTTATGTAGGATCTTGTCATGAATATTTAAATATATGTAGAATGGTGGAGAGGCATCAGATCCATCCTAGAAATGTGGGCCCACAATAATTGTTGGGTTCTCATACTGCAGACTAATTACATCAAAGGTTACAACAGAAGTAGGTGGTTGCAGAACCTTCATAATGGATTTTTTGAAAGGCTCATTTTTCAACAATTTTGACAGAGGTACATGGATCTTGATCTTTCTCAACTCATGATATAGGATAAAATATTCTTGTGTCCTATAAACTTCATTTACTTCAAGGACAACATGTTTAAATGGAGGAGGATGGTGAGCTTTAGTTAATGCACCCTTGCTTCGATTTGACTTGGGAAGAAATTCTATTTTACTGTTCTGATCAGAGGTAGTGGATTTGGGAGTGCTTGTTCCAGGCCTCAAATAATATTTCTTTTGGGGTTGGCCTTAAATAACTCCCTCGTCCCCTATCTCAATATTAAACTAATTTGACAATTGGGCTACCTCATAATCTTGTTACATTAAGTGACTCGTGTGAAAATTTGTTTCATTGAAAAGTACATTAGCATCATCCACAAACTCACTATCTACATCTATCTCCTTAATATGATTGTTTTGGAAAGGAGGTACTACTCTTTGGTCATCAACATTCCTCCTCTCTCTCTTCATTATCCGAGGGGAATAATTCTACCTTCTAAACTGGTTGGTATTTCTATTCCTAGCTCCTTGAAAAGCTCTGTTTGGTTGTTTAGATTCCCATTTTAGCTTAGCTATTTCAGATGTCAAATCCTTCAAAGTTTTGGTCATTTCATAAAGTTTGGGATCAGATGTAGCTGGGTTAGAGGAGGTAGGGGAATCCTCTCTTTGTTTCTTCTTGTCTTTTTGAGATCTAGTCTTTAACCTGTCTGATGCTAAGATGTTGGAGTCAACCTCAATGGTTTCTCCTTGTATGGATAGCAAGGTGGTGGATCTTCTCTCCTTCAATAGAAGAGATAATTTTGCATCGAATGCATTGGCATAAGTGATCTTTACAGAGGCTTCAACTAGTTTTATCTCATCTGGGATTGTACCATACATCTTATTAAATATCTTGGTGAAGTCCAAAATAGACTCACTGTTTTTTCTCTTAAGGGCCCCAAACTTAGTGACGCAATACAAATAATCCCTTCTATCTCCCCATTGCTTTATGAAAGCTTCATCTAACACATAAATATCTGCAATGGAGGATGGAGGGAGGCCCCATAACCATTTTCTTACCTCCCCATTGAGGCTTTGTACAATCAACCTCATCCACACATCTTCATAGTCAATGTTAAAGTTGTATGCAAAGTTGTATAAGGCTACTAGATGTTTCTCATCTGTGACATCCCATTCCCCATTATATCTTAGTTAATATTTCATGTAATTTGTGTCTAGGAGTGCATGTAAGCCTACAGGAAAAACTAGGGGTGCATATCTTGCAACAATTATGGAATCCACCCTGTTAACATCCATTGTTTGGGCAATAGGACTCTGAATTTTTATGGGAGCTACAAGAGTGGATGCTAGAATGGATGATGAAGTATAGGCATGAGTTGAAGGTTTCTGAGGTTCCTTGGAATTGTGATTCTCGGGGATAGTAAATTCAAGTTGCTTGTGAAAATGGAAAAAAGTGGATTCTTTAGGTGCAAATTTATCCTTGAAGGATGAGGTATATCTCTGAAATACAATGGATATTCTTAGTTGTCTTTCTGGATCAGAGACTACTGTTTCCTTCTCAGGGTTTGGATGAGCCTTAGTGGCTTTGATGTACTCAGATTTGGATCTCTTGGGTCCTTTTCTTGGAGCCAATATTTCTTTTGTGAAGTTTCCTCAGTGGAGTCACCAGGTGAAAGATGGCAGTCTGAATGTGTCTGATATTTTTTCACCATCAAAGGTCAGATCTGATTATTTTCGTTATCCCAGGGAAATATATCTTGTTACTCCATTCCCCAACAACGGTGCCAGAAAATGTTGGTCCTAAAGTTTGCACTTGACTGCTAAAGGGCAAAGCTAGGCCACCTCAAGTGTTGTAATAGTTGATTTTTTGGTTATTTGATTTTGTTAGTCAGTTGGAGGATTTGTTTACCAAGACAATAACATATTTGGGTTCAAGAAATGATATGGAAGAGGGTCCTCCCTAGATGGTGGCACACACTAATGACAAACAAGTGAGATAATAGAGGTAAAAAACAAAGGGTAACAACAAACCACTCAATGAATAATCTGTTGTAAGAAGTTTAAGTCTTAAAATATCATTTCAAGGCATTAAACATGTATAAAAAACACAATTACTCCCACAGGTTGTAATAAAAAAAAATCTTCATCAATGCATTAACTGTTCTCACGGGTTGCATATCAATAAAGACAAGTTATACAATAGCTGAAGGAAATGAAATGCACTTTTCACAAATCAAAACTATATTCAAGATAAGAGAAAAACACATAAAGATTTGGACAAAACACACTGTCATCAAGGGTATATTCACCAGGTAGAGATCTTTAATCCATGCAAAGAAGAGGTTCAACCAATCTGATGTATTGATATCCTTATCCCAAAATCTGAACACTCAAAACATACAACAACTGCCTATTTATCAAAGATGTAGAGGCTCTCGACCATTTGTATTTGAGGCTTAACTCTACACTATCAGTTGGAAAACAAATTATTGACTTAAATAAAATCTATTGGAGTATACTAATGTATACTTACAACTTAACTTAACAAAGAGGTGGTTCACAGATGACCACTTATTGTGCCTTAAAAAGTCTTGAATTAAACAATTAAAATTGTTGCTAATGATAAAACTAAATTGATGCATATGTTGGAGTGAACTAATATTTGACAGAACTAACTAGGAGTAACATGACTGAGTTATGTATTGAGCACTAGTATCCATGCGCATTGTTGGAGGCCATTGGGAGATAACTAGATGTATTGGCGATGTTCGTCTTCAACTTATCTCATGGGGGAAGAAGCAAGTCTTCTGGTTCTTTTTCTGGAATCCTGGATACTTTTTCCGCAGTGTAGAGTACAACTTCCCTAATTTTGGGTTGTGGTGTTGTAGGGTCTGGATATGAAGATTTATTTCTATACCTGTTGACTATCATTGAGCTTCTCTCTCTTGACCGTAACCAACCTTTCCTTATTTTCTTGCTCTGTGATGGACTAGTTGTGGTCTGCTAGTGTTTATCTTCTCATCCTCACGTCATACCCATGAAATTCCTTAGGTTACTTTGACTCTGAAATACTTCCTGTAAAACGACATTTTCTTCATTTGGCGTCATTTAAAAAGCTTAAAAACAAGCAATTAATGAGGATAAGGCACTTCGAAAATTCGGCATTCAAGAGCTTTTGAATGAAGAGTATAAATATCTTCTGAATGACGGAACTCACGAATTCATTAACCCATGCTTATTGTTAATTAACCCAAGATTAATATGTATTTATCATTTAAATATTCGGGACTTTGAGGCTCCAACACTTCGACATTCGAAAGATTTTGACTATAGAGTTTGAGAATCTCCCGGAGGATGATATCTCGAAGCGATGTGGCCGCATTATGTCATAGTCAATGACGTGTCATAAAAAGAGAGTGAAATGTGTCACCTGAAATAGTACGGATGACGTAACTAAAGGTGCCTGAAATGAGTGCCACATTTCACTGAAAGATGAATGCCATGCGTCGTCGACAAATGAATGCTACACATCTTCGACTCTTTGACGTTCGGGACATTTTGAATGCAGAGTAAGAATATCTCTTGGAGGACAATCTCCCAGAGTGACATGGGAGTTCAGGGCTTTGGCACTTCAAGGCTCAGGCACTTTGGGAAACTATGTGTTAGCGTCAGAAGTCACTCCTGGATTGCTTGCAGGAGCAGAGCCCAACGCCCATCAGTTTTTATTTCACGATTTAATAAATGGGGGTGGTCGAATGGAAAGAGACCTAGGAAAGCATCATTGACACAGGAACCAGGTTCTGGTGTGTAGAAAGAAAGGGAGGTATTGATCCAACTTCCGTCAGTAAGTTGATTAAAGGGTGGTAGATGGAATGCTTTTGAGAAGGGTGAGCAAGACTGCCTCGGGCAACAGGCCTTCGGAAGCTTAAAGAAGAAAAACTCAGAAGCCAAGATCCTCTTGGTCCAGAGTTTCAAGGAGATGAAGGGTGACTCGACTGGATCCTCCAATTCCAAGCCATTCCAGTGCTGAGAAAACACAAGAACTGATTAGAAACACTGCGACTGTTGTAGTGATCCAACCTACATCATCCTACAATAGCACAACTCGACTGGATCCTCCAATTCTGAGCTGTTCTAACACAGTAAACAAAGAGATGGAAAAAGAGGCTGACATCCATAAAGTAAGAAGTCTCAAATGCCTTATACATTAACCAGAGCGACCAACGCTTCATCAAAACTTACAGAACGGGAGCCTAGCTCAACCATCGACCCTTTACAAAATACAAAGACTGAGTCTATATACTCAGAAAATTTGCCTAACAGCGGCGTGCTCAGTCATCCATGGCTTGGTGTCCTTTCAGCTGAATTCGGACAGATACCCTTCATTAGACACCATCTTAACTATGTATGGCTCCTGTAAGGGGAGTATCTAAGCCATTAAGAGCCACGTTAGCATGTGCATACCTCCTCTGGCTAATCGAGGACTGGGCATGGCCTCTTTGGAAAAAATGGTACGCAGGACCCTCTTGAGAAGACCGTTGGCCAGGCTCTCCATATCTTGCACTTAATGCATGAAGAGAGGTTTCAACCACTCTTCCTTACCTTCATTTACTTCAAGCGAAAACTAGGCTTGAGGTTGGATCAAATGGCACCCGAAGAACACGATGAACCTTTCGGTGAATGGACCCGATGCCTTTGGCCCCCTTTGCACAGCTCTTTTATTTCCCAGGTGACCACGGGCTGTGACCTTGCGTTTACTCTCAAAGGAGATTTTAGCATTCACGAATAGGAAGGGGTTGATCCTTGCTTCTTGAAATTACGATGAGCGAAATGCTGAGACGACTTAATCTGGCGCCACACGTCCCTCTAGATCTGACGGCTCTGAACTCTCCCGACGATGCTGTGGGCCTGGGTCCTGGGCACATCCTGGCACCTCGCGCATCGGGAATATGACGATGCTACACCTTGCGCCTCAAAATCGCGATGGGTGAAACGACGAGGAGCCTAATCGCGCTCCAGGTGTCTCCTGTGGATGGATGACCGAGATCGCTCTGTAATACTGCGGGCCCAACTTTGGGCACCTTCGTTGCTTTTAGGGTTCGGGGTTTCGAGACGCAGAATGATATGGAACTTTCACCCTTTGAACTCGCGACTTTCGAAAATCCGACGTGACCAGATCACATGCCACGCGCCCTCTGGATGGACGACTGAGATTCTTCCCCGCATACAATATGGGCGCGATGTATTTGCGCTAATGCCGGCGCAACTCCGCTAACCATGATTTCTCGCCAACCGTTGATCTACTCCTTTGGATGAATCCTGAGCATTGAGATCAGACTGCTCGCTCGCTTGATTTTTAGCCTGAAATGGGGCTTTACGTGCTATGCTTGGGC
>JZKD02S1674807.1:503206-516873 GCA_000966675.3 Picea glauca
TGTCAGGATAAGGATAAGGTCAAGAAACTCAGACTCAAAATGAACATGGGTTGTCAAGAAATCAGACAACAAGGAAACTCTAGCTAATAGAGAGCAATCTAAGGAGAAAAACACTCCAAACCTTGAAATGGAAGATTCATTCCCTAGTATGGTCCTCAATTCTGTTATGAGTGAAATCACTATGTGGCAAGGGGTAAACCGCAATAGACAAAAATGACTGCATAAATGAACACTAATCCCAAGTATTATATATATAATAAAATGTGAACAAGACAAGATAAAGAGCCTACCTCGTCCAGACGTTCAAAGAAGACCACCATTGAGCACTTGAATCAAAGATTTATACCTGCAGCTTGCCCTCAACAACCAATATATGTAAGCATATGGTGATAATATATATTCTTAGCACATATAATAGCAAAATCCATCAACTTTCTTAACAAATATTCCCATGGAATAAAAATTCAAATATTTGCAAGATATTAATTGGACAAGAAAATAGTATTTCTATTAAAATATAAACAACATAATTGTATGAATGGAAAAATTTTGTGTCTTCATGTCTCGAAACCAAGAAACTAAGTCTCTTTCAGCTCGACCTCCACCACTTCAATCATCCACCAAAGGTAAGCTCATATAAGAGAGACAATGAGGTTCTTGGTCAAAGAGGGAAGAGCTTGGGGGTTGAACAATGTGTTTAGACTTCAAAGGAAAAAGGGATGCAAACTCAATATGAAGTGAATAATTTATCCATAGTAACTTTGCTCTCAAAAGTTGAATTCTCTCTCTTTCCATAGTTTGGATATGGCCCATTTATAGCCTTAAAATGGAATTGAAGGACTGAGTCAGAAAATTTCCAGTATATGGAAGGTCAAGGATCATGGATCTCGTGACGTGACATGGAAAACCAACATCATCTTTAATTTTTGGGCACAAAACCCGATGTATGTGGGATGTAATGGTGCAACCTGCATATACGTATGTTGTATAATTGATAGGGCACATATATGTGGAAAAATATTATTTTTATCTCTGGGAAGTGCAAAAGGGGGCTCCAAGTCTGCATAGGGAAATGGAAAAGGCCTTCTAAGAAAGTTGCATGGGGTGAGGAAAATATTGATATAACAAAGAACCCCAATTAGGGTATTCACCTATTCAGTTGAAGTTGAAAAATCGAGATAGAGTGGTGCCAATAGGAAGGTTGAAGGGAATTTGAGTATATTTAGATGGTGTGTGCACCATAGATGACTTTGAAGTCATAGACATAGTGGACAATACTTCACCATATCTAGCATTGTTGGGTCTGGATTGGGCTTTAGATAACCTGGATATAATTTATTTGAAAACAAGGAAGATGATATTTGAGTATGGAGAATACATAGTTATTGCACCATTGGATCCCTCAGAAGGAGGAGGGTATGTGGAACCTATACCAGATAATATTATTACAGAAGATGTGAATAAACTATATAGGACTACCATGCACAAAGAAGATTATATCAACCCAACTGCAAATCACATGCTCATTTGGAGGAGTATTAGTTCTTATGATTCAGACTCTGACACAAGACTGGAAAAATAGAAACATCGATTACATGAATTATCTACCAGAAGATGTTCCAGAATGATGTGCACATTGAGATGGGTTGGTATAGAGGTAAGAGAACCACCCAATTTTTATGGATTAAACAATTTAGAAGAATTTTTGTTGAAATTTGAGATAGAATTTATGGAGAATAAGATATTACCAACACTAGATGTTTCTTTAAAAGCCACACCTAGAAGATGGTGGGGTACACACAAGGAAAATATCAACAATTGGTTCCAGGGAAAAAGGTTACTGCGCATCAGATTTGGCGCAGAGCAGGAACACAAATATGAGGAGAAATATGAAGGATTTGGACAAACCCAAGAGCATGTATAGAAGTGTATAGTTCAGTGGATATTAGTACCACCAGAAGAATGGCCACACCATTTTATTCACACACTTGAAGGCATTTTGAAGAACTGGTACATAGAACATGAACATTGCAAAGAAACTACCAATTGGGAGAAAATACAACAGAGCTTTGTAGTTACATTTTCCTTTGAACACGACAGTCCAAAAATGGATACAGTGCTGAAAGTGGTAAGAGATAGGATATTTGAAGAACCAGAGTTTGAAATAATTCCATCATCTTAGAGGCAGGCTAGTCATAAAGTCAAATAATTGCTACACTATTATCATGTAGCAGAAGCAGAGGAACCTGCCCGAAGAAGATAATCTGTGCAATATACAGATCCCAAAAGTGCAAGGTGAAAGAGAAGTAGAAGGTCCCAAGATGGACTCAGAATATTATGTCACACCTCTAAATATTAAGAAGGTCAAAATTGGAACCGCAGATAACCCGAATATGCATAGTATTGGAGATTATTGGGATCATCAGACAGTAGAGAGGATCACAAAATTAATGCGTGAGTACAATGACTTATTTCCAACAACATTTTCAAATATGAAGGGGCTAGCAAGAGAGATAGGAGAGATGAATATCCCATTGAAACTAGAAGCATGACTTATCATACATAGGCCGCACAGATTGAATCCAATATACAAAGAGAAGGTAAAGATATAAATTGACACGATGTTAGAAGTTGGTGTTATAGAACATGTAGAAGAGTCAAAATGGATCAATCCTATGGTGGTGTAAGAAAAGAAGAAAGGAGGGATCGAGATTTGTGTATATTTGAGAAGGTTGAATGATGCTTGCCTACATGATTCCTTTCCTACCCCATTCATAGATGAATTTTGGAAAACGTAGGGGGTAAATAAGCTTATTCTTTTATAGATGAATTTTTAGGTTATCATCAGATAAGGATTGCACCAAAAGATGACACAAGACAACATTTGATATAGAGTGGGGCTCATTTCAGTAGATAGTTGTGCCATTTGGATTGAAGAATGCACCAACCATTTTTTCAAGGGTAGTCATAGCATCTTTCAAGGAATTTATTCACAAATGTTTGGAGGTTTACTTGGATGACTAGACAATGTTCAGTTTGCTGAAAGATCATGTTGCAATATTAAGGATGATGTTGGACAGATGAAGATAGTTTCAGATCTCATTAAATATTAAGAAGTGCATTTTCATCGCACCTTTTGGCATTCTATTAGGACATGTGGTGTGTAAACAAGGTCTAATGGTTGATATTGTCAAAATTGTTTTCATAGTTAACTTACCACCACCAAAGTCAGTGCACTAGTTGAAGAGTACATTGGGCCATAGAAGGTATTTCCAAAAATTCATCAGGGGATATGCATAGATTACTACGCCAATGCAGAAGCTGTTGAAGAAGGATACAAAGTACCAATGGAATGATGAATTCTATAAGAGTCTGGATATTTTGAAGGAGAAGATGGTTATTGCACCGATTTTAGTATTTCTAGATTGGGCTAAATAATTTCATGTGCATGTAGATGCATCTGCAATAGTATTAACAGAGCTAGGAGAAAGTGATATAGATTACCCTATTTCCTTTGCAAGAAGAAATATTTCATATTTAGAACATAACTAGAACACTACTGAAACAGAAGGATTAGAAATGGTGTATGCTTTGCAGAAATACAAACATTACTTATTGGGACAACAATTTTGATGTTTACATATCATTCATCTTTCAGATACTTAGTTAATAAGCCAATGTTGCGGGGGAGGATATGCGGATGGATGCTATTATTTCAGGAATTTGACTTTGAAGTTGTGGTGAAGATTGGAAAATTGAATGGAGGACCTAATCACTTATCTAGGATAACAAATGGAGAAGAGCCTAGTATCTTGGAAGACAACTTTCCAGATGTACAATTGTTTTCAGTACAAATTATAGATGAATATTTTGCTGACATTATTGAGTTTTTTAGTACAAGATTTGCAACAAGAGAATTTACAACTACATAGAAGAAAAATTTGGTGGTCATAGCTGGCAATTATTAGTTGATTACAGGCCATTTATACAAACTTGGAGCATATAAAATCTTGAGGAGAGGTGTGATGGAGCATGAAAGACCCATTATTTTGGCAGAATCACATGAAGGAATTACAGGAGGACACTACATAGGAAAAGATACTGTGCAAAAGGTATTAGACAGAGGATTATGGTGGCACACAGTTCATAAGGATTCAAAGGAATACTATTAGAAGTGTGATGTTTTTCAAAGAGTTGGGAAGACATCCAGGAGGAATGAGATGCCACTGAGACCACATGTTACTTTACAAGTGTTGAATAAACGAGAAATAGATTTTGAAGGTCCAATTAATCCATCAACAAGAAGATCAAGTGTCAGATATATTATTACAGTAGTGGAATACTTGACCAGATGGGCAGAGGAAACACTAGTAAAGGATTGTAGCGAAGATACCGCAACATGTTTTTTATTTGAGCATGTAGTGACAAGATTTGGATGTCCAAGGATACTCATGAGTGATCAGGTAACCCACTTCATCAAAAATACAATTGAGGAAATGATTGAAGAGTTTAATATATACCACCAGAAGAGTAATCCTTACCACCCTCAAGCAAATGGAACAGTGGAAGCCTTCAACAAGATTTTGGAGAATGCTTTGACAAAAATTTGTGACGTGAAAAAAGATGATTGGGATTTGAAGGTACCAACACTACTTTGGTCTTATAGGACTATCTGTAAGAAATTAATAGGACAAACTCCCTTTATATTGGTATACATACATGAGGCAATAGTTCCCTTAGATGATTTAATACCAAGTATGAACATTACAACAATCACAACCATGGAAAAAAATGATGCAACATAGGAAAGATTGGCTCAACTGATGGAATTAGAAGAAGACAGAATCATGGAAGGTTTTAATAAAGAGGTTCATAAATAAAGGATAAAGCATGGAATGACATACATTTCAAGAAGAAGAAGTTTAAGGAAGGAGATCTAGTTCTCCTTTACGACAATAAGTAATTGCATCACCCAGGGAAGCTCAGAATGCATTAGCTAGGGCCATATTAGATAAAGTCTATCACAAATGGAGTTGTTGTACAACTCCAAGACTTAACAAAACAGGAAGTGCAAGGAATGGTGAATGGTATTCAACTAAAACTATATAGGGAGATTCGAGCTATTAACCCTCAATAGTTGTAGCATAGTAAGTATACTTGTACATATTGTAAATAGTAGGAGATAAAAAAAGAAAAAGGAAGATAAAAACAAAAAAACAAAAAAATAAGTAATTAGGAGGAATAAGTGATTCAGGAATGACATCACACAACAACTGGAAAAAATTTGGAAGACTATGCATAGGAAAAGTTAGACACTGCACAAATGACCGGAAAAGTGAAAAGCAAGACAAAACATTAATGATCGGGTCTATAAAAAGGGAAACACATGGGCACTTTCAACACTTAGTGATTTTTGAGTGAATAGAGAGTTGAAGAGCGCAACCTAGGAGAAATCATGTGAGGAATATAACAATTAACCACTAAGCATATAACATGACACCCCCAAAGTTTGGTGGCCTAGGGAGATATGTTAGGGTTACTCGATAGTCCGAAAGAAGGAAGGAAAGAATGACAGAGTCTGAGGATGTTGTATAATTGGAAG
Source organism: Picea glauca (assembly GCA_000966675.3). Lineage (NCBI taxonomy): Eukaryota > Viridiplantae > Streptophyta > Pinopsida > Pinales > Pinaceae > Picea > Picea glauca. The sequence continues at coordinate 508,809 of JZKD02S1674807.1, forward strand.
ACATCACAAGCTCGAGGACATAGTTGATTAGCCCAAACAAGGTAGAGGAAGAGACATCAATGACTGCATAAGCATAAATGGGTCAGAGCTTAGAAAATCGCAATGGCAACACAAACCCTAACCCAAAAAAACCTGCAGAACCTGAGGGAATGAAGGGACAACAATAGAGACATGTCGCAGAGGAGGTTTTGGTCGAGGATACTACAACCTAGCTGAAGATCGAAGGAGAGGAAGAAGCAATAATAGAAAAAGTGGGATAAAACCACCCATCCGTTGGCCATAAAAGGAAGGCACTAGATGAAACAGAGATAAAACTACCTTACATCCTAAATTCCATGGTCACAATGGAAGATATGCTAGGGAAGGTGTTGAAGCTGAGATACACTGACCACAATGTTAAATATGTGGCGGAGTTTCCAGACCTTTTGCATGAGACTTATTTGGAGGACAAGGGGGATATATGACCCCTAGGTAAACCTATCTTGGATCCCACGCAGTGGATCACAAGGCTATATAATTATGGTATCATGAACCTGCTGGATATACCGCATTTTGGGTGCGGTAAAAATGTGGGACTATGTGTGAAACAATTATTATCCAGTGTACATGGAGGTATCCTGTGGATGAATAGGCCAGTCCCCATTGAAATTTATTTGATTTATAATATTATAGGGTTTCCCATTAGTGAAACACAACTCAAAGAGTACTTGGAGAATAAAGAATGAGAAAATGAAATTGCAGAGGAAGTGAAAGCGTAGTTTGGAACAAATAGGGGGAACCAGGGTATAGTCATAAAATACATCAATGACTCCACGATGAGGTTTTATAGAAATATATGGCTTGCAAATTGTTTAGGAAGTGCAAAAAGGAAGAGGCCCTAGTAGGAGTCATAACAGTAGTCGCGCAGTGCGCAAAAGGAGTGGTGTTTAGCTGGGTTCTATACTTTTTAAATTAATTTTTGATTGACTGCAGGGATGTGAAGGATAATGGAACTGAGTTCCATTATTCCTTGATCCTCATACTCATAGATTTGGTAGGTTGGAAGGAACCAAAGTTCTCATATTTTGTAGATAGGAAGAAGAAGTGTTATGCAATGAGATATGAAACCCTCTGGTAAGCTAAGGACAAGAAGAATCAACATGAAAACAATGTAGTGTTTGCCATGTTTCTGGAAGAAATGCAACAAAAAGTGGAGGATTCCTATTGAGTTGGTCTAGGAGAATGAAGGGATTGCCATTTTAAGGAATTAAAACATCATATGTGGATCTAGGCCACAAGGGACCCCAAGAAGAAGTGGTTGGAAATGAGATACTGTGCATCAAGGGAAGAAGTAGAATAGATTGTAAAAGTCTGAACCATGCAATGGAAGGTTCTATCAAAAAAGAAAGGAATGAAACCAAAGGATCAAGTAGAGGTAGGAACATATAAAAAGACAAGAAGTGCAGCTGAAAACACTAGAAAGGCTGTAGAGCGTGACAAAACTTCAAGAAGCAACACAACAATGAAAAATACCAAGAAGAAAGAAACAATGTCAAGGGTAGAAGTAAAGGGTGATGGAAATAATGGAGAAACCTCTTGGCTCAAGAAAGAGGATGAAAAAAAGAAGAATACTGAGGCATAGACCTCACAGAAGAAAAGAACTGGAACACAAGAGGAGGAAACACGAAATAAAATGAAATATCATAAGAAGCCTCTAGTAATCACAATTACAGAGGATGATTCCAAGTTAGTGGCAGACAAAGTCTAAGACAGAGGAGAATATGTAGTATGCACAATAGAGGAACAAAGGGAGGAGATCATGGCTAAGCTAATTGAATTCCATGACAATCTACAAAGACTACAAATTCCTACAACGCAACAGACATAGAAAACACAACAAGCACCTGTGCAGAAGGAACATAAAGAAACAATTAATAAAGTTGTGAAGGGTAGCGACACCTTCAAGGTCACAAAATAGATGTTGAGAATTGACGAGGAAACAACACAAAAGTCAGTTAGGGACATATACCAACTTGAGATGGTTATGGCGTATATACCTACAAATTCACTATACGGATTGCAAGCAAGTGTGATGCAAGAAGTCCAATCCAAAGCCCATGCAGATGCTACTAACTTGGAAATTGGCAGGGAGGTTACAAAAGTGTTACAAATTACTTGTGATCAGTTTACAATGGAGAAGGAGGAGGAGAAGATACACACAAACAAATTAGAAAAGGGACAGATAAAATTCTATAAAAAAAAACAAGACAACACGCAGGAGATGGAAATCACATCGGAAGGAAAGTTTCATAGGATTGCACAGACCATGGAGAAATAAAAACATAATATCACAGAGCTAATGGAAAAATTGACTCCTACTACATCCCCAAAAGTCATAGATCAGAGATAACAGGAGGCTACTGTGGACATCGACAGTATTGTGAAAAATCTAAGCGAGTGGAATAATTATATGAAAGGACTGCTCAAATGTGGACCAACATGGAAGAAGACGAGAAAATATAACAACTGGACCAGAAGAAAGAGAATATAATGACATACATTCAGGACTTAAACCAATAGCATAAGTACATGACCATCCTAGAGAGGATGAGGAGTGCACAGGATATGAAGAACCTACAGGAAGAGTTGAAGGCTACATAGACTGACAATCAAGCAAGACAAGCTCACCTGGAGCCATTACACTAGGAAGCAAAGAGGATGATAGAAAAATTTCAAAAAGAGAAGGGGAAAATAGAGAAAATACATGAAGAATGAAAATAAGTGCTAGCATAACACATTACAACATAGAGTGTGGAAAATCTGGCAGATCAGAGCACACAAGATAAAGATAAAGTCACCCAATAGGAAAAGGTGTTCCGTGAGTTGCAACTAGCAATCCAGAATGTAAACTAAGGTTGTGTGGCTCAATATGAGCCACATATTAGTTTTGGGAGATTGTTGGTGTAGGCCTATTTTGGGTAAATAATTCAATTTTGGGCAGAAAGGTGAAGACGACACAACAAACGAGGAAACTTATACCAAAGAGAATTGAGTGCCGAGTTTTGAGGAAAAGCAGCGTGCACAACAGGATTTGTGGAAATCTAGTGAAAAAGTGGACAAACCTAGCCTAAGTTAGGGTTAGGTTTGTTGGATGGATTGTAAGGGTTATTGACCCATTTTTTTAATATAAATAAGGGGTATGAGGTACATTAGGAGAGGATTATCATGATCAGAGAATTGTCTATGGTTTAGTCGTTAGAGAGTAGTGTGATGAGTCTGTTTTGGAGAACCTTTTTAGAGTGTTTGTAAGTTGGAGTCTATTTTGAGATTTGTAGAGATCAGATGAGGTCGAAGTAGCTAAGGGTTAGGTCGCAATATGTGGATATTGGTGCGATCCTAATCCGCCTCACTACTCACTACTCTGATGTAATATGCACATTTTGTTTTGATGAATAAGAATAAAGAAGAAGAATATCTTTGTGGACGTAGCCCTAGGGGGGTGAACCATGGTAAAACCATGTGTGTACTATGTTTTGATGTGTTATTTCTACATTTATCATTGAATGGTTAGTTAGATAAATGGATTATTTACTTATAGCGTGCACTAGATTAAATATGGAAGTGAATGAAGGAATGGATAAATGAATCTAATGAATAGGAGAATAGAATGCATGGTTAAGTAGGAATAAGAAGAAGTAAGAAAGAACATCCCCCAATCCCTTCCATGAATGTATACATCTGCATCATGCAATCCTCCCTAAACCATCTTGATTGAGACTGTGTTATGCACTCTATGTGTGGTGTAGCCTTCTGGTTTACCAGAAGGGGTGATGGTGCTAAGGGTTTTGCTGGAGAACTAAGGTATAACCCGGGTCAACCCATAAGTCCAACATTCTTCTTCATGCTTCTCAACCTCTTCTTCTTTGTTCATCATCCAACTCTTCATGACTTCTTTCATCCTCTTTTCTTCTTCAAGTTGAATTTTCAAGGAGATAATKTCTTTTTCAAGTCTTCTCTCTTCTTGACCAAATTTTTSTTCAAGCTAATTTAAGTTTCCATTTCTTTCTTTAAGATGATMTGTCAATATCTTCTCTCTCTTTTCTGCTTCTTCCTTATGTGTTKCTATTTTTATTTCCAAACACTTSTTCYGATCMTTGAGAGTTTTAACATCACGATCATCTKCTYGAATTCTCTGTATTTGGAATKATGAGATCCTTCTTTCTTCAACATCTAATTCCTCATGACTTCTTCTGTTTTCTTTTCTTCTTCAAGTTGAATCTTCAGTGTGATTATTTCATTTTCAAGCTCTCTTTCGTGTTGACTGAATTTTGCTTCATGATTCCTTTCTCTTTCAATATTAGGGATGTATTCTATTTCATTGGAATTTTCTATATCATCACTTTCATTCTTCAAATAAGGAAATTTAATTTCAATATGTCCACGCTCTTAAAAATTAAAGCAAAAGAACTCACTTATGTTGATTACAAACTCTTCTTCTTTTGAATCTGTCTGACATGATGAGCATCTTACCTCTTGTTCTATACTTGTATATTCTTTAGCAATATTTGAATCTATGATGGGAGAAGAATATATACTATGTAGATTATCCCATAGTTATTTACCTGATGAAAATTTTCCCACTTTGTCCTTTACTGAATCAGGCAATCCTTCCAAGATAAAATCCATTTCTATTTTTTTGTTTCTTTTCAATTCCTTCTTGGATATAGTCTTTGGTTTCTTTGTAGAATTGTATCCTGTAAAACATTAGTGCCAAACATCATATCCCTATGCTTGTAAAAATACATTCATCTTGGAACTCCACAATTCATACTTCAGACCCTTCTGACCATTGAACATTGGTGCTCCATTCATACTTTACTCTATGATCTACCTTTCAATGGTTAAAATGTTTCCTTGAAGGAACCAAATATGATACCAATTGTTGGAACACTGAGAGGGGCTAGGGGTGAATCAATATGATCACTTTATACCACTTTTAACCCAAATACTTACGTGGAAACCCAAATGGGAGAAAACCATAGAATGATTTCTTATATATATCAAGAATTCATTCATAGGAAGCATCAACTTCCAAATTCTCCAACTGTAAATGGAAGGAGGATACAACCCCCTATTTATAGGCTCCAACCTTGATCTAGGTGGATATAGGTGGCCACCCACCTCTTCCAACTGGCTCAAAACATTTTTCTAGCAATTTTGGTAATTTACTATTTTTAGCAGTTTTTTGGGTCTTGAACTTCTGGAGCCGTTTTGAGGCCCTAAACGATGTTTTTTGGGAAAACGGGGGAGAAACATGGAAGTTCCTTCGATGTTTCTCATATCAAATTTGTATTCCTTCGGTGTATCTTTCTAATGAGTTATTGAGTGCATCAAACATAAATTGTATGCAAAAGTTACAACCTCGAGAAGTTGATATACTGACTTACCCAAACGAGGCCCACATGACTTTTGGCACTTCATCTCCTAGGGTTAGGTTTTTGGATGTCTATGATTTTTGAAATTCCTGTTTATTTTAAAATACCTTCAGAGCCTCATTGTAACCATCTTCTTGTGAATGAGCATAGGCGCCACATCTCTTATCAGAGATAAGCCACTACCATTCTAGCAAGCTTGTTTTCCGCTGCATTTTACAGTTTCATCTTATTTCCTTATTGAGTAGAAAACTGGTTTTACTGTATCTCTGTTATTTTGTGTTAAGAATTTGTTAATAATCTGTAATCATTTCATTCATAAAATCCGGATCAATGTTCTAAGAGAGGTCTGCTCCTTGTCGTCTTAATGCATGTCCCCAATGAGGTTGGAGTACAAAGAATTGGGTCTTGAGCTTGTTTCTCTTGAGGACAAAAGCTCTCACATGCCCAAGTGACCTCTCATGGAAGGTGAAAAGAAAGATGACTGGACATGATATCATTTCAAAATGTTTCTTGAGGAAGCCCTCATGCAACAAAGGAACATGATGATGGATATTTTCACACAAATCCTTCGATGGCTACCAACATGTGACACATCTTCTTTGAGCGTAGGCGCCGCCCCCTTCAAGGTACAAATAAACTTCGATATTCCTGTATTTGAAGGTTAGATAAACACATATGTTGTAGAAAAGTGGTTGAATCTACTAGAAGGGTATTTTTTTGTCCATAACTTTTTGAATAGATAAAATATTACTTTTGCACTCCTCAAAGCCGTTCCCCATGTCAAATATTGGTGGGAAACTTTCTGTGAGAAAAAGGAAACAGAGGAACCCTCACTATTTACAGTCATGACCACCTGGGAATCCTTCAAGGATGCTATTAAGGAATAATACTACCCTGTCGAAAGTTATGATGACTTCTATACCAAATGGACCACACTTAGACAAGAAAGAGACCAAGCAGTGCCAGAGTTCACAAATATGTTTCATACCTTGCGCACCAATATGAGTATCAAAGATTCAGAGCGACATTTGGTGCTCAAGCATCATGGTGCTATGCATAAATACATCCAGACCAAAATGGAATTTTTGGACATCTCGTCCTTAGGTGTGGCCTACCAATATGCCATCAAAATCGATTAGAATCTCAAACAAAAGACACATCAATTTGGGCCTGGGAACCCCTCAAACAAAATGCCAGGAAAGGGTGGCCCCGACCCACAGAACAAAGGAAATATCAAATATGGATAGTATAAGGAAAATCAGTCCAAGCCACAAGCAATGAAGGACACCAGAAATAAAAAGAAAGATACCAGGAAGTGGCACAACTTCCATAAGAGCCCTTGGCATAACACTGCTGACTGTTTCTCAAAGAAGTCATTCGTGGCCGAAATGAAAGCCTATGAATTAGATGCGGGTTCTAACTATGAGTCAAAACCAGAAAGGGGAAGATAGATCATTGATGCAGAACCCAGTGCCACCATTGCTACCACCAAGCTCTAGCTTTGTGAACCAGATGAGCCAGAAGAAGGAGAGCGCCTCTTCCATTCATAGATGTGGGTAGAAGGCATCTCTATGCACTTCATTGTTGATAATGGTAGCCAGAAGAACCTCAAATCAGTAGAGGTCGACAAGCGACTGGCCCTGCCGACAATGCCTCACCCACAACCCTACACCATTGGATGGATCTGCTAACGAAGTGATCTTCACGTCATCCAATAGTGTCGATTGTCATATGACATCAAGCCCTTCAAAGACGAGGTATCATGTGATGTTTCTCCTCTCGAAGTTTGTGATTTTATTTTGGTCCAACCTTATTTATGGAAACTTCATGCTATATATGAGTCTAGGCCTCATAGTGTTATTATTACTTTGAATAGGAAACTGTACAGGACACCTGAGGCAGTCCCACCTAGTTCTATTTCCTTGATCTCTACTAAGAAATGCAGGAAGGTCATCTCTCAGATGGGGAAGTTTGTCTTCTTCGTGATTCTCTCTCAGAATGAGTGAAAGATCACAACCACATCCAGGGTCTCTGCGGTCGACCTCTCCACACAACAGAAGAAAGTAGATAAGGTCATGGAAGAATACTCGGATATATTCTCCTCACCTATCGGGGTACCTCTTTATTGTCAGGTCAAGCACCCCATCAATATGACCCCCGATGCACCACTGCACAATGGGCCAGTCTATATCGCTCTCTATTAGAGAATGAGGAGATCAAGTGATAGATCCAAGAACTTCTCCACAAGGGTCACATCCATCCTAGTTCATCACCTTGTGGGATCCCAATCGTGATGGTACAAAAAAAAGATAGAACCTAGCGACTCTGCATTGACTACTAGGCTCTGAATAAAATCACAGTCAGAAATCGGTACCCAATTCCCTAAATCAACGACCTCCTTGATCAACTCACGGGATCCAAATACTTCAATAAGATTGATATGAAGTTTGGATACCACCAAGTCCCGATAGAACAGACATGTGTATGGAAGACCACCTTCAAGTCAAAGGAAGGCATTTTTTAATGGTTGGTCATTCCCTTTGGTTTGAAAAATGCTCCAGCCACTTTCATGAGGATGATGGATGATATCTTGCAACCATTCACTAATAATTTTGTAGTGGTGTATCTGGATGACATTCTCATTTACAAAA
>JZKD02S1674808.1:54157-67004 GCA_000966675.3 Picea glauca
AGGAAGAATATGAAACGTCACTTAAATTGATTAAAAGGTAAAAGGGTCGCTAAAGAGTCAAGGAAGAAATAAAAGGGAAAAAGGAGGGCGCTCTCTCATATTTTTTTTCTAGGATTGACATTTTTCTAATTTCTCATTGAGAGAACTCATTGTGGCTTTGGAACTCTTAGGAGGGAAACCCTAGGAGAAATTTTCAGAGATTGGCTTCGGTGGTGAAACGAATCCACCCTAGTTAGTCATTTTCTTGGAGAGATCTCATAGAGATTCTCAGTGTGCTTTAGTAGAGACAAATCCTTCACTTTGTGCAGCGAACTTGTGTAGTTGGGGGCTGCGTTTTCTGGAGGCAGCGAACATCTTGCCTTTTTGTGGGTCGAGTTGCTCTTTAGAGGGCGATATCTTGGTTTGGGCTAGTTTTCCCCCTTGTGTTGGGTCAAGCCTGGACCGTGGAGAATATTTCTGCAGCAAGGAACGAGTTTAAGAATTGTGAGGGGCGAGTTCTCTCATAAAATGGAGCTACCTAGTCGCTGGCTGAGTCTAATGCATTATGGGCACTGAAACTTGAAGATTGGGACAACGAAACCACTTGCTGGTCGAATTCCTTCAACTTGCTGACTGATGTGTTAAGGAGGTTCGAGTTCCTTGCATTCTGGACAATATTCTTTAGTGGGGGATGATTTTCTCATATGCTGGGTCGATTCTCATGATTGGCGGCGATTTATTATGGAGCAGAGAGCAAAACTTGCATACTGGAGCGTATCTCATCTATTACAAAATTGTGTATCAGCCACACTTCATATATCTCCCATATTTGCATCTTAAAGGGGCTGCTGTAATATCACTTCTGCCAATTATATTTATTCCTCCTATATATGAGAAGCAACCCACCACAAGGATATTTTGGGTTCTCTTAATTGTTGTTCTATAAGCCTGAACATTGTCATTTATTTTGCGTCTATTTAACCTCAAATAGAAGACTACCAACAATGATTTTATGTGTCATTTCATTTGAGTATTGCAAGTAGTTCAAAATACTTGTTTTTATTTATCGTATAAACACATGCATCAAAATTACTTGCTCTAATTCTTGAACCTCACAAGCAACAATTAAAGAAAATTTTGGCAAGGATCACTACACAGATACAGAGCTAGAGTTAGAGGACAGGGATCACATCAGCTCTGACACAAAGGCATACATAGAGAGGACTATGGGTGACAGACGAGAGACACCAAAGGGTAGGGGGAAAGGCCCCGAGAAACATTCTGACAGTACGCAGGCCATCTTGAATGACCTAGCGAGAGGACATCGGGACATGATGAACACCATAGCAGAGATGGCCATCAACACACAGATGATCCAACACAACGTGGGCACTATGGGTGCCAATGCTGCAGGAGGAGCGAGTGGTTCACGAGGACACCAAGGAGGTGGGGCTAGTGGCTCCAGTGGATCTTAGAGCGGAGTGAGTGGACATCCTTCACCTAGTCGTGCCTATACATCATCTGGGAGGATTCCCCAACCGTTATATCCATAGTTCCAGGGGGACAACCGCTGGGACAGCCAGGGTAGGTAGGAGGATAGCTAGGCCAACGACAAGCGGTGCCATAGGACCCATTCAGAGAATACAAGAGAGATTATTTGGCACTAGGACCAGAGTTCCATGCAGACATGAGTTTGCTAGACTATTGTTCGATCAGTTATCAGAACAGACCCTAGGAGGCACAGAGGGGCAATGCCCAAACTCAAAACATGGATTTCATTAAGAAAGGGGGAAAGCTGAACATTCCTACTTTCGATGGGTCATCACGATGCTCAACTCAGGCATGGGTACAGAAGCTTGACACATATTTCAAGCTTAACCCGATGACAGAGTCAAAAGCTATCAACTTTGCCACCTTGCGCTTGGATGGGGAGGCCCACGAGTGGTGGTACCATGGGTTGGTGATCTTGGGTCATAACCACATTACTTTGTACTTGGAGTTCACCGAGAGGTTGATGGAGAGGTTTGACAACAGAGATCCAGAACTCCATTTCAGGGATCTTACACAGTTGAGACAGACAAGATCAGTGGAGGCTTTCATCACAGAGTTCCAGCGGAAGGCAGTGGATGTATCAAATAATTCGGAAAACAGATTGGTGATGTTGTTCACCGAGGCATTGACGGAGCCATTGAGGGGCTGGGTTAAGGATTTTAAGCCTCACACCCTACAGGAGGCCATTGTGCATAGTAGAGACATGGGTGACTCAGCCCTGAAACCCAAAACCTTTATACCATAGCGAGACAGGGATCGAAAAAATCCTCAGAGGGAATGGAAGGGTAAGCCCAAGCTGGGTGATGACACCATACGAGAGTTGATGAGGAAGAAGCTTTTCTTCTCTTGCAAAGACCCTTGGGTCCCAGGGCAGAGATGCATGGGAAAGGGATAGATCCACTACATTGAGGTGGAATCAGGCAGTGAGGAGGAGGATGAGGAGATCGGGGCACAAGCAGACAATGATTCAGAGGATGAGACTACACACGAGCCAGAGCCACATCTGAAGAAACCTCAAATACAGACAGAGGCACAACCAAAGGAGGAGACAAAACCTCGTAGAGAGGTGAAAGTGGGAACCATAGCAACCCTTTCCGGAGTACCCAGGTACAACAATCTCGGGCTCAAGGGCCTTGTACAGGGGCAACGCATGACAACTCTAGTTGATGGTGGGGCCACCCACAATTTCATAAATGTGTCCTTAGTAGCCAAGAGGGGTTTACACACTGAGGAGTTTGAGGGATTCCATGTGGTAGTGGCAGATGGATACACGATGACATGCTTGGACATGGTCCCAGACCTAGAGGTCAAACTAGGCAACTACACCCTGACGGATACCTTTTATGTAGTTGACCTCTCTTGGGGGTATAGTGGTTTTATTCATTGGGGGAGATTGGGTTCAACTATTAGATGTTGACCATGAGCTTCAGAGACGCCAGTGGATCGAGAGTGGTACTGAGAGGTATGTCTATAGGAGCACCCCGAGCAGTATCAACGAAGAGCACAGTATCAACGAAGAGGATGGAGCAGATCTTCCGTCACGGTGATGTAGCATATGTAGCAGAGTGTTTTATCACCACCCGGAAGGATTTAGAGGGCAGAGAGCATTACCATCCACAAATCAGGAAGCTTTTGAGTCAGTATGAGCCATTGTTTGGGCCGATACCACCAGGGAGACCACCAGACAAGGGATTCGAGCATACGATTGAGTTGGAGGCAGGGGCTACACCGATGATCAGCGCGCCCTATAGGCATCCCAAGAGATTCAAGGACGAGATCGAGAAAGCAATCAAAGAATTGTTTGTGATGGGGCACATCAGGCCCAACACGAGTCCTGTAATGTCCTCCACCTCTTGATGAAGAGGTTTGGAAGACTTAGTGGTCTAGGTGTCCCCACTAGGCCATAGTCTCACATTGAGGGGAAAGGTCAACCAAACTAAGGTTATATTCTTAAGTTGACTTGATAAAAAGGTGAAAAAGGAGTTAAAAGATAACTCAATGAAGAAATAAAAGAGCTGGAGTTGGAGTTAGGGTTAACTCTAGGAGTTAGGGTTAACTCTAGGAGTTAAGTTAACTCAACAGGAAAATAGAAGAAAAAGTATAAAGAGAAGGCTAGGGCGCACTTTTTGGGCATTCTGGATTTTGGTATTTGCTTGTTATTGCTCTTGAGCATACAGTTTGAGGTTTTTGCTGTCACAAACCCTTGTGAGCAACTCAGTGGTGAAAGACCCACTCACCTTGTTCCAAGCTTGGTCTCGGGAATGAAATACTCCACCCACACCATTCTACACTCATCACTGATCCACCTATTGATTCAGGAAAGAAGTAGGGCCGTATTGTTCAGGAATTTCCAGCAGGGGCGCACCATCACTTGAAGAAGAGTTCGATCCAGCCAATTAGGAGAGCTTGGGGGTATTCAGGCACTTGGGTTCTATTTGCAGGTTCTCAACCATCATTTTGGAGGTTTTCTTGAAGAGTTATCACCATTAGATCTTCAGCTACAGATTGGGATGGCCTTGAGGCAAGGAGGACGTCCTGTGATTTAGTATTTCTCAGATCTAGGGAGTTCTACCTAGAATCTGGACCTGAGACTTCTCCTACGAGGTTTCCACAGCCCGATCTACCATTCTAGAGAGTTTCAGAGGTTTTGGAGGTGTCCTTCATTCAGAACGACTTATTGAGCTATTCAGGGCTTCAGGAGGGCGCAGACTGCATTAGGGTTTCAACCATTGATGGAGGAGGATTGAGTATTTGAGCTTCAGACTTCCGAGAGGGGTTTCCTTGGTCCCGATCTACATTTTGGTGGAGTTTGGCACGATTTGAGCATCTCCTTCAGCTAGGCCGAAATATTGGTCCCTTTCAGCCAACAGGACGTACCAGCAGCCAGGAAGGGTTGAGCATTCACCTATTGTTGGCACCTTGGGTCTTCAGATTGTATTCAGCCTTTGGAGGCATCTTTTGTATTAGCGGGAGCATTTTGTAGCAACTCATATCTATTATCTATTGGAGCCATCTGAGGACTATTCCAGATCTGCTCTCTATATTGTATCTAGTTCATGTTTTTCATAATAAAGGTTAGATCTATGCTTGTGTTTTCCATATCTTGAGTATTCTTGTGATCTTGCATGTGTTGAATAGATCTTGTATGAACACCATTTAAATAACTGGAACAAACCTAAGGCCGAAACATCAATAGCCACCTGCACAACAGATAATCAACAAACACAACACTGGTAGTTAGTGGTTTCAAGCAAAAAATTGGCTTGGGATCATTACAAGTCCTTTTGCTTCTTCAGTCGTTCTGGTACTGAAGAAAGATGGCACATTGAGGATGTGCATTGATTACAGAGCTCTCAATAAGAAAACAATCAAGAATATGTACCCCATTCCGCGCATAGATGAGTTGATGGACAAGTTACATGGGGCAGTTGTCTTCACCAAGATTGACCCGCGGTCAGGATATCATCAGATCAACATCAGAGAGCAGGACATAGAGAAGACAACGTTCAGATGCCATTTCGGGCATTTCGAGTTATTGGTCATGCTGCTTGGGTTGACCAACGCACCTGCCACTTTTCAGTCTTGCATGAATCACATCTTCAGTGGGCAGTTGAGGAAGTACCTTTTGGTATTCTTTGATGACATATTGATTTACAACAGGACATGGGATGAGCATCTGGCACATTTGGAGGAGTTCTTGGGCATTATGCAGGCACAATCATTATATGCCAAGGAGTCCAAGTGTGAGTTTGGGATGAGAGAACTACTGTACTTGGGCATATCATCAGTGAGCAGGGAGTACAGGTTCATCAGGAAAAGATCAGGGCCATTCTGGATTGGCCAACATGCAAGAACCTCACGGAGCTGAAGGGATTCTTTGGGTTATGCAGTTACTACAGGCGGTTTGTTAGAGGCTTTTCACAGTTGGGAGCACCGCTTACAGATCTATCCAAGAAGGGTGCTTTTCATTGGACGAATGAGTCACAGTAGACATTTGAGAAAATGAAGGAGGTTATGAGCACATGCCCTATTCTAGCCCTTTCGGATTTCTCTCGACCGTTTGTCTTAGAGTGCGACGCATCAGGGGTGGGGATTGGAGCAGTTTTGATGCAGGGAGGCCATCCCATTGTGTTCGAGAGAAGGAAGCTCAATGAGTTGGAGAGACTCTATTTGATTTACGACAAGGAAATGATGGCAATCATGCATGCCTTAACCAAATTCAGACAGTATCTGGTGGGTAGCAGATTGGTAGTGAAGACTGATAACAACAGTCTCAAGTATTTCCTGGATCAGAAAGACCTCAGTGTAGAAATTTTAATACAAATTATGTATTCCCAGGATTCTCCCGATCTAACAATTATATGCCACTGTTAAATACATAATCGCTTCTACAAATATTCTTGCGGAATTTAAAACACGATCGCCAATTGCAATATCAAGAAGAAAGATCAATCACACATAACATAGATGTTTTACCGGGAAAGCATAAAGCTAAAAACCCCACTATCATATATTATGTATATATCATGGATCATGAAACAATCTCATACAAAACTCTAATCCAAGAGTTCTCAGTACAATATACAATCGTCTCACACTGTTATACAAAAATTGACAAATTCATGTGCCAATTTACTGCTTCTAGACAACCCGCCTCCTCTGCACAATCCCTGCTAATGGAAATCCCTGCAATGAATGAATCCCTCTTGCCTGGGCTGCACATTCCTCATGGGCACATCCACTGTGTGTGTGGTTGCATGAGTGCACTCTCTAATGTCACAATTGATAGTCAAACTGTCCCTTTCACCTGTTATCTTAATTGGGTCTCCACTGGATCTGGCATGCATGTAGTTAACAGTGGTAAATCTTCAGTTGCATTTGAGATCACTGATTGTGAATTAATTAATCATTAATTCATTGATCTCTCACTAGTGTAAGTTCAGTTACAACTAGTACAACTGAGCTTAACTCACTTAATTGAGTTAAACTACGTCACAACTCACATAATTACACATTTAACTCTGTTACAACTTCGAATCACTCAGTTACAACTAATTCGACTTGCATGATCCACCAATCAACCTTTGATTGAATTTCCTATAGCTAACTGATTTGCCACTTCAGTTAACTATTTCCAAGTGCTCATTGAGAATAGATAAATATTTATTGTCCAACTATTATTAAGGGATAATCATAGTTGACATACATCTATAAATAGAATTCGCTCACCATCTATAAATAAACATCGTCTATAAATAGAATTTGCTCATCATTTAAAAATAGACTTCATCTATAAATAAAATTTGCTCATCATCTAAAAATAGACTTCCACCTAAAAATAACTTGAGGCTCCATCCTAGTGTAGGTGTATAATTTTCACTAGGATCTTCTTGTTGAATCTTAACACTCAGAGAGAGACAACAAAAGTGGGTTTCAAAGATCCAAGCCTTTGACTTTGACATTGAGTATGTTAAAGGAAAAAGGAACGTCGTAGCAGATGCCTTGTCTAGGAGGCCAACAAAGTGTTCGATGATGGATATTTGCACGGACTGGAAGGCACATTTGTTGGTGGAGTACTCCAAAAACAAATTTGCTTGTGAGATATTGAATGGACAGATAGTTGATGATAGATACCGGGTGCTGGATGATGTCATTTTCTACAAAGTCTGGATCTACTTGGTCCCAGAATCTACCTTGAAAGGGAAGATTTTGAAGGTGTGTGATGATTCGCCTACAACCGGGCATCAGGGATACTTCAAAACTTACAGGGAGATCAGAGAGAGATTCTCATGGAAGGGTCTCAAGGATGATGTACTGAAACACATCCGGGAGTGCATGACTAGTCGGTAGAACAAGTCCGAGCAGACACACCCCGTGGGGTTACTTAAGCTTCTACCCATTCCAGAGCAAAATGGGAGAGCATTTCTATGGATTTCATTACAGGCCTTCCTCGAGTGTAGAGAAAGGACTATATATTTGTAGTGGTCGATAGGCCGACCAAATTTGCACACTTCTTTGATATACCAGCAGACTACAAGGCCATACAGGTAGCAGAGCTATTTTTCAGAGAGGTTTTCCGGTTGCACGGTTTACCCAGGCAGATAATCAGTGATAGAAATGGGGGCTTCATCAACGCGGTTTGGCAGGAGCTCTTCCGATTGGTGGGCACAAAGTTAGCCACGAGTACTAGCTACCATCCACAGACAGATGGGAAGACAAAGATTGTCAACAAATGGGTGGAGGGGTATCTGAGAAATTATGTGGGGGGGGGGGCAGCAGCGCACATGGGGGGGTTGGTTGAACTGGGGGGGGTTTTGTTACACCAAAACTTACCATTTGTCTATCGGGATGTCACCATTTGGAGCATTATATGGGTACGGGTCACCCTGTTTTTGGGAGACTGTGTTTGAGGATAACAGGGTCCCGGGGGCCAAAGAATGGGTTGAGGAGAGTCAAAGGATTCTACGGGTCGTAAAGGAGAACTTATAGGAAGCTCAGAATCAGTAGAAGATCTATGCAGATAGGCAGAGGATAGAGCATAGTTTCGAGGTAGGGGACTTGTTTTTTTTGCGATTATAGCTATACAGACAGTCTTCCTTGAAAAGAAGCGGGGCAGAGAAGTTGAAGCCTAGATTCTATGGACCGTATAAAATCATTAGGAAGGTAGGCGAGGTGGCATGTGAGCTAGAGCTATCGGAGGGTAGCAAGATTCACAACGTATTATACGTTTCTTGCCTTAAAAAGGCAGTGGGACAACAGGTTAGCATTTCAGAGGAGTTGCCACCCTTGGATGAGGAGGGTCAGTTGGAGCTAGTACTGGAGGAGGTGCTAGAGTAGAGAGAGCATAGATTGAGGAGCAATGTTATTAGGGAGTGCTTTGTCAGATGGAGGGGCCTTCTAGTGGATAATGCCACATGGGAGGGAGAGCATATATTACAACACCCATGATTGATGTTGCTTGAGGACAAGCAATCTCGGGAAGGAAGGACTGTGATGTCTCGTTCTCAAGAGTAGGCCAGCATGGAGTGACTTAGTAGTTTATCTGTTCCTGTAGACTATAGTCAGGCACAAATAGGGAACAAGGGGAGAAATAAGGGTGAACAGATGGCTAAACGATGAATTAAGCCAAAAAGCATATGAAAAGTCACATAAGCTTAAGTCAACGGAGAAATAGAAGAAAAAGGTGTTAAGGGGAGACTTAATTAATTAATCACTCAACTTAGGAGGAAAAACACCTAGCTTAAGTGATGTCAACATAGAATTAGATCGGGGAAGATATAAAAGGAAGAATTCGACATAATCCCTCATTGATGTTTTGTGGATTTTTGGAGGAAACCACCACCTATATCGGTTTCGGTGTTGAAAGACACACCCTAGTCTATCGGAGATACCTTCCAGGTATTTGACCGTGCCAGTTCAGGAGTATTCAAATCCATTGCAGAGATTGCGTAGTGCAACTAGTGAGGGCACAAGGGTTAGAGGGGGTTTTGTGTAGCTGCACGAGACCGGGGCTTATCTCGTTGATTCCTTCCGACCCAGTGGAGAGGAGACCAGGGCGCTTCTTTTGAGCCACCAGTCATTTGATTATGACGGTGGAATTTGTTGATATTATGGTAGCTGCGGGAGGTATTAACCTCCACGTGTAACCTCGACAAGAATAGAATATTCCAGGAAGCAAGAAGAAACCCTAAAGCATTGGACATAACCCTAGAAGACTAGACGGCTAAAGGAAATATTTAATATTGAGTTTTTAGACTCCAAAATGAGAAGTCGGCCCAGACAGCTAAGGAGGAACAATATAAATACAGGACGCCAGAGCTCATTTTACACACAGCTCACAACTGCAGAAATTTAGTTGTGCGCAAGTCTGGAGAGTAGTTGTAGCTGTAGCTATTGCAACTTGTATTTTTCGGTTTCAGTCTTGGACTCTCTCTTGGTTATGGTTTGGACTTTTTGCTTGGTATGCTAACTCTGGAGAGTGATACGTTACCTTGATTGGCTATTAGGCCTAGGGTTTGCTTCCAGAGTTATTCTCTGTCAAGGTTAAGGTGCTCAGGGGTGGCTCCGGCCTATGGTTGGGTGACAATATTGCTATATTGTCTATGGTTAAACGAGCACACCTATTATTTCTAACAGGTTATGGGCCCACACTATCTTCGGACAATTTAACCACTGGAAGATAGATTGGGAGGATTTGCTCAGTTACAGTTGCAGTTGTAGTCAAAGTTTTTGCTGCAACAACGAAACCCTAACCCTCTTGTTGAGGCACCTTAAGTGAAGAGATTTACTTAATTTCTGGATATCCTAGTGTGCCCTAACCTAGCACACCTCCTGGTACTTGTTATTGCATAGTTTGTAGCTAGGTCAAATGGCCATGAAGTAGAAGGCCAAACTGGCGTAACAGGGACCTATCCCACCCAATGTCACCACGATGGGGAGGTTCTTTCTCTTTAGGGAGGTTAGGCCTAGGGGAGACGTCCTCGACAACCTGGAGTTTTGAAGAGGCAAAGGTTTAAAAGTCAAAGTAAAGTTCCCCCTTCATAGGTCACCACCAAAACATATAGTCCGACGAAACAATCGATAATGAAGTGTAGGCCCAAAGAAGAACACCTGCTCGGAACAAAGCAACAGAAGACTAATATATGCAGGCTATGATTTCAATGGGTTAGTACTTCATATAACTATCTGATATCAATACATAAGCAATAGATATTGATGAGATCAATGTTTATAAATACAACAATGAAATAATATCAATTAATCAATATACACCAAGATGATGTAGCAATCAATCTATCAAATCAATCCTTTATTCAATAAATGCTCTTAAACCATCATCTAATTGCCTATGAAGAAAACTTGCTGTGTCAAGATGGAATAACCAAGGATGACGTCAGCCTTTTTAGGGTTAGTAGTTAGTTAGGGTTTCAATTTATAAGAGTTTGAAAGTTTGTTTGACCACTATCACTTCAACGTTGGAGACCTAAGATCAGTGCCTAAGGGTAAATGGAGTCAAATTAAGAGAGGACGCAAAGGTTGAAGGGAAAAGGCTAAGGACTAGAGGGAAGGGTTCTGAAGTGCTGAAATGGCAGGGCCCTAGAAACAAAACCCTAGGGGAAAGAGGCTCACTTCGGTGTTGCTTAAGGAAGGCCTTGTGCTCTTTCCTCCTTCCTTAGTTTTAACTTGGAAAAACGGCTAGCATAAAAGATAAATCAAGACACGAGAGTGTGGTGAGCGAGAGTGTTGCAAAGGCAAGGCCCTATCACCAAAACCCTAGAAGCAGGACGACCCTAGGTGTAGATAACCTAGGCTTGGGACGTCTCCTCCTTCTTGACTTTTAAAGGGACGACTAGCACAGGGGAAGAAGCAATAAGAGTGTAGCAATGGCTAGGCTCTTCCTTCCTTCTTCAATGGGTGAAAATTTCTCTTTTAGGAGACATGAGACAACGACCTACTTGTGTGTTTGTCCCCTAGGGTTTTAAAATCAACAAAATTTATAATAAATGCAAGAATATAAGATTACAACCATTCAATTAAGAAGTTTTGCAAAAAAAACACTTACATATCATGATGAAATAGCATTGCAAACCCTAGTTGTAAACCTTCCTTCAAGAGAAATGCCAAAAATGCCAAGAAATGCCCTCCTTCAACAAGTGTGCCTCACTCAAAGAGAAGAAATACCCAAGTAGGGCGCAAAAATCAGATCTCACTAATGAGTGAGTGTTGTGTTATTGTCAAAATGAGGATATAACTCCCCAATATATACTGTATCAATGACCTTTAATTAATTTTAGGTCGTAAAAATTAGCCGACAAGGCTTTAAACCAAAATCATACTGTTTTTACATTAAATTGTCAAATTAAAACCCTAATTGAGCTGTAATAAAGGTAAAATCCCCTTCAAGGGAGGCGCTAGCCCCCTTTAGGGCAAATGAGACATCCAGGAGCAAAACGTTAGCCCCCCAGGGGCTTCTCCAACATGCCACACGTGCCATTGCTGCCCAGTCTGCCTCCAAGAATGACCATGAAGCTCGATGACGTCATGGTAAGGATGGGGGCGCTCTGAGCCTTCCAAGGCCAACGTTCCACTGAAAAGGGGTCATTCCCCCTAGGCCGGGCTCTGCCAAAGTGCCTCTGGTGAAATGTCCTCTTCTTCTCCGGTGTAAAACCTCGGTCAAACACTGTCCTGTCTATGCCCCTCTGACGGTGTCTCAGCAACCATCTGATGGGCTCTTCAACCCCATGGAGGTCTGAACTAATCATCTCCCCATGTGTACCAGTCCACGTGGTACTTGTCCGTCGGGCATGGTCTTGCACATCAAAAACTACGCCCTCCACGGGCTCATTAGTTACAAGGATCATAGCAATGTTAATCACATTTCATCATTAATATTATCAAACATATGCATAAAAACCCGGATATATCATTCAATAGCTCAAAGACTTTACAAAAACCTACAATACAAGGCGAGAAAAAAGACAAGATACCCTATTGGGCTAGTATCCATAAGGAAAGGAAAGTTTCCAAGGGGTTTCATCCAAGCCATGTAAACGAGGTGAAGTGGTTTAAGGGATGTCCAGACATACGGGTAGAGTGAGAGCCAGGGATGCATGATATTACCTGTGGGTGCCTTTGTAGAAGGCGAGCTGTACCTGTCATGGATGCAATTTTTTCCAAGCCCCTTTTTGCCTTTATTCTTTTCTTTATTTTCTTTTTCTTTTTTATTCAAGGGCCAACCAGAGGACACTGCCTTGGCGTGGTGACCAAAGCTGACAGTGTTACCCACAAATACGTTCACAACGGTGATAAGGCTGGCTTGTGATGAGACCCCCTTTCCCTTGGCCATGCAACCAAAGGTCACTGCCCTGGTGTGGTAACCAGATGGTGGCAATGTCATGCTGTTGGGTACCCATGGACATAATAGGCTGGCTCGTGATGAGACCCCCTATCCTCTTGATTAGGTCTTGTTTGTTATTTTTTTGGGGGTCCCTCTTGTTTCTTGCTGAGAGGCTTTTTATTGCCTTCTCGAGGTTTCATTTTTAGGCTTGTATCTTTTACCAGCTGCTTTTACCTTTTGGGCCTTTAGCCCCTTCCCACGAGATAAGGTGCAACCCCACAAACAGATCATCCTAATGCTCGGACAAGGGAAGTGGGACAGATGAGCAGGAGATAAGATGGAAAAGTGGTGGTATGATGGGAGCAAACGATGGCTCTTCAGAAATCCCCCAGTGGCAAACCAAAACCTATGGGTACAGGCTTGCTAGGGCACCCAGTCAATCTCCCCAAGCATGGTCAAGTGGGTCAATGTAAGATCCAA
>JZKD02S1674808.1:67014-77100 GCA_000966675.3 Picea glauca
CTCAGGAGAGATAGTTCAGTGTATTCCAGGAGGAAGACACCAGTTGGCTGATTTCGGTGTTGAAAGACACACCCTAGTCACCGGGAAGATTATCCAGGTCTTCCATCATTCTTCATTGATTCCACAGTGCTCCCATATTCTGGGTATGATCTTTTAGTTGCTTATTTTGTATTTCGGCTAAGATCCTTTTGTCTTTTGATCTAGCCGAGTGTTGTTATTTTATTCAGTCGCAGTTGCTTATTTGTATTCCGGCTAAGATCCTTTGTCTGTTGATCTAGTCGAGTATTGTCAGTTTATTCAACCGCATTTGACCATTTTGTAATCCACAGAGATATCATAATACAAACTTTGCAGTCCTTTGTCGCGTTTATTATTTGTATGATCATTATATGTTGTAAACCTTTGATCCTACACACCCATTAGCAGCGTTTCCTAGACTAGCCAAGTCAGGAACATTACACCATGGCTGATGTTTTACCTTCTGAGGGCAGATGCTCTTCCAGATCTCACACATGTGAGTGGGAGAATGGCCCAGATGACTCAGTTTATATCATGATATTGTTTTATGCAGGTTGATATCAGGTGATATGATTGTTGTGGAGACTGTATGTCTCTGGACAATAGATGTATGCTACTGTGGTGGATGTGTTCCACTGGTTGTGACTATGCATCACTGATTAAGTAGCCGTGTGCTACTTGGTGTGGTTGTATACCACTGCATAGTAGTTGTGTACTACTATGGATCGACACAATTGTGTTCTATTGAATGGCATTGTTCTAATTGCCATGAAGACTATCGATAGTGTTCGAAATGATTATCAGCTAGATGGATAGTTGTGCTGGTGGACAGACATTCTCCATGCAGAAAATGGTCCAGGACATTTATTCTTCTAGGACGTATGTCTGGATTAGAAGAATAGTCCTTGTAGTCTTCTAGGACATATGTCTGGACTAGAAGAATGGTTTTTGTATCACTCTGTGGAGTGAGTGACTTATTCAGCATCATGTGTGATTACTCAGATGGAGTATGGTTTCTAGAGATGATGAAGTTGATGCTATCAGATGATACTGATGGTGATGATGGTGCTCATGATCTAATCATGAGATAGCCTGTGTGGCTATGATGATGCTACCGGTTGAATGGTATGTTTGTGCTCAAGACCATTGCTTTCAATACCTCCCTAGCTAGGAGGGAGCGTTGATATTATGGTAGCTACGGGAGGTATTAACCTCCATGTGTAACCCTGCCAAGAATAGAATATTCCGGGAAGCAAGAAGAAACCCTAAAGCATTGGACATAACCCTAGAAGACAAGTTGGCTAAAGGAAATATTTAATATTGAGTTTTTAGCCTCCAAAATGAGAAGTCGGCCTAGACAACTAAGGAGGAACATTATAAATACAGGATGCTAGAGCTCATTTGACACACACAACTCGCAACTGCAGAAATTTAGTTGTGCGCAAGTCTGGAGAGTAGCTGCAACTACAACTATTGCAACTTGTATTTTCAGTTTCAGTCTTGGACTCTCTCTTGGTTATGCTTTGGACTTTCTTTTTGGTATGCTAACTCTAGAGAGTGATACGCTACCTTGATTGGTTATTAGGCCTAGGGTTTGCTTCCAGAATTATTCTTTGTCAAGGTTAAGGTGCTCGGGGGGCTTCGGCCTATGGTTGGGTGACAATATTGCTATATTTTCTATGGTTAAACGAGCACACCTATTATTTCTAACATAATCTACCAGGGCGCATTAGACAGCCAGGAAGTGCACAGCTCTTGAGGAGGGACGCTTGGGGTTTCAGGGGGCTTTCCAGATCAGATCATAGGAAACCCTTCTGACCCAGTACAAAGGAGGCTAGGGTGCACATTTCGAGATAGATATAAGTGGATTATGTCGGTGGAATCATTAGGGCACACTCCCAGAGCCTAGGAGGTGCGCAACCCCCCAGGGGATGTCATCCATGGTTCATCTAGAGCTTTAGGGAGCAGATCTTCAGTTCGACAGTTATCAGGAGGAGCCTAGAGGCCAGGGCGTTGAGTTTGGGACAATTTTCAAGCTGATTGGTTGAGTATATTCACCAGGGCAAGTTATCCGACATTTGCAGTAGTTGCCGTGAGTTTCTGGAACTACATTTTGTCGATCTATTCGTGCATGTGCAGATCTATCCACATCTTTTGATCACGGGTATTTTGTATTAGTTGCATTGTATTCCAGTGAGGATCCATGAGATCTAGCTGATGATTATTTCTCTGCTTTCCACATTTAGTTGTATTTCTTGCTTTTTCCATATAATACATGCTATTGAGATTGTGTTGGCTCATTACTTCGCATGCATCATATATATTGTTCAAACCTTATTTGTATGACATACACATGCGAAAATCACCAAGCATGTTAAACAATTAACTAGAACGCATCCAAAACCCCCCATAGTATCAGATTCGAGAGTCAAAACACTAGTTTAGCAATAGATATCCAAATCAGTTGAATTTGGGATATTTTCGTGAACCAACAAGGTGAAGTAGGGAAAAAGGCATAATGTCCAAGCATATATCTTGGAGTTCCGCTGCAGTTTTTATT
Source organism: Picea glauca (assembly GCA_000966675.3). NCBI lineage: Eukaryota > Viridiplantae > Streptophyta > Pinopsida > Pinales > Pinaceae > Picea > Picea glauca. Next base: position 69,593 of record JZKD02S1674808.1, read on the forward strand.
TTGGTTGACATTTTTAGTGTGTAATTATTCTACGATAACAGTGACATAAAACTCTGTTTTGAAATCATAAGGAAATAATTATTAGATCTGAAAATTGAAAATTCAACAAAAATAACACCATTAGTGAGATTAATTAAATTATGCCCAATAATACTCCCAAAATTACAGGCATAATCAAAATGCTCCGGAACCAAAATTCACTGCACATGAGTGATCCCGATGATGAAAGATGATGAGCGAGCCTGGCTGGGCATCATATAACCCATCTAAATCCTCTGAATTCATTGGTAATGTTAAACTACCCCTTTGACCATTTTGACCTAGTCCCTGAAAGTCATCTCTAATCACAGAGCAATGGGACCCAAAAATGGGGACATTACATTGACCTCCAAAGTCTTCTTTATTCCAAAATAGTATAACAATACAAAGTACAATGCCAAGCCAAGCCCAAACTCTCATTAACCAACAATGGAGAGGTCGACTTGCTTAAATGGAGAAAGAGGGTGCACTTTCCAAGAGGGAACAAGCCAAATGTATGGTAGATTGTTGCCACCTCTCAAGCTAACTCCAAGAGAGTGCCACCACAACAAGAAGGGGATAGTGAGAGGGCACCACCTCTCAAGAGGTAGGTGCATCTCTCCATGAGTGCGCCACCTCTTGAGAGGGAGGGCGCACCGCACATAAAGATTTCCATCAACTCAAGTATAGTCATCACTGAACTCATCTTCAAGCTCACTTAACTCGCCTCAAGTGCCACAATCAATCAGTGAACTAAGAGAGAGGGTGAGTTAACTCATGACAATCCAAAAACATGTTTTCAACATGTTTCCTTAATAATAGGGAGTTAATTTATTTGTCTTTTGTTCACCTTTTTCAAGTAAAATTGATTTTTCATGAGCAGAAGTCAATTTTTTCTCTCGAAAAGGGGGTTCAAGGGTAAAAGGGGCATTCTGGGTTAGAAACGATACCCCCAAGGCATATAACACCTCCTAGTACCACTTATTTAATATTTACATCAATTTACAAGGAAAATTCCCATTTTACGAGAATTTTTTAATGCTGGAAAAATATTAAAAAATCCTAGGGGGACCTAATGCATGTCCATAAGACTCTAGATAAATGACTAGCATGGTAATATACATTAGACACTAGACTCAGACAAAACACACTAAGGCCTACCCATTAGTACACACTCTAGCTTTGGAGGAAGTGAGTGAAAAAACTTAGAAAATTATAAATTACTAAAAAGCAAGATATAATTAACAAGTGAAAAAAAACACTCTAGGGTATGCACTAATGACCAAGTTTTATGGAGCTGAGTCTTTTACATAATATAGACCTCATGCTAGCTCATTTTATTACAATTCCCCCATGGGGGTATGGAACATGCATACAAGAAGAAGAAGAAGAAGAAAAATTGAAGGGGCCATAATCCCCGACTGGACTTTTGAACTCTGATTTTGAACAAGTGTCTTGTTCAATCTTTGTGGATCATCGCCAGTCCTGCTTGGTGCAACTAGGGAGGTAACACCAACCAAAATAGTGAAAGAAAAGACACAAGGAGAGGGATATGTCTTGGGGGAAACAATGAAAGAAAAGAACCCTTCAAGAGTAAGTGTGATAGTGGTATGTATCGGGGTTACTTCATGGCTTATGGTGTCATTGAATCCACTTCTATGAGCACCTTTGTGGAGGGTGTGCTTGCTCTTGAGTTACCACTTTTTAAGCGCTACATTTTTCCAACCCCTTAATCTACCTTTTTATTGTCCTCTTATCATATTTGCAAATCCCCTTTATAAGGTTTCAAGCTATAGCATCATTTCTTGGGATTGGGGCAAACACGGAAAGGGTAGAGCTCAAGTATAGTCTGGCTTTTGAGAGTCCTTTGTATTATTTCTTTATTCTTCTTTTGCTAGTAGCTCCAATCAACCTCTAGGCCTTTAGCACCTCTTCTCATGAGAGAATGAACCATGACCCATTACCGAAGTTTAGTACACTGTGACAGGCTCCAGGATGATAAGTGTTAAGTATGGCGGGGAAACATAATGTTACTCTTGTTAGGGCCCCCCAGTAGTGCCCCTTTTCCCTGGGGTTGACAACACGGGACTAGGGCACAGATGCTGGCCACCATGGTGAAACAAGGAAAAAAATCACTTCTTGAGCTTATGATCCATTATCCAACTTCAACCAATGATTCCCATTCACATGCCTAGTATATTAAGTACAACACCTTGTATGAAAAAAGGACTAACATACCTCATGGTGACATTGGCTTACCATGTCCCATACAATGGGTGACGAAATGTGATGAACTTGGCTGATCTGAATTAGAATTGGCACGAGGGTGGCTGCTGGGCTGCCAAGGGTGGACATGCTGATCATCATCATCAACAGGATCACTGTCTTCATTGTGGGCCATGAGACATGCTCTCCTCTAGTTACCCATCGGCGGGGGGGGGGGGCTAACAAGGCATAATCAGTGTTAACTAGGAAATGGGTCAACAAATAGGATTAAATGCTCTCTTGCTCCTTGCTTTACCCCAAAAGTGATTTCTATGTAATCTTTCAAGCTAATAGTAATCAAGGGCACAAGAGAGTCCACATGAAGAACAATGGAGATGACTAGCCGAAATTTGTGGCACCGCCATGAACTTACCTGAAAATGAAATTTCCCCGTGTTACAACTTTCAAGCTTCTCCTTCATTTCTGGGGAGCACCCACTCCCATGTATCCTTTAAGGAGATGAGGGAACTCCAAGATATCTCAATTCTGACTACATTAATATAAGTCGGGACAGAATTAGAGACAAATTTAATTTTGTGCTCTCTAACCTTGGTCCCCGAAGTGATACAAAACACCTCTAGGCACTCCAAGGTGCTTGTCACCAAATGTTGTGTTAATTTAGTAGAGAGAGCTGAGTCATCTGTGAAATGAACATTAAGCATGTTCCATCTATCCTGTAATCAAATTCCCTATAGGAAGGAGTCATGCACATCACCAATGATATAAGTTAGAGGGTTAAAGGGAACCCCTCCATGATTGATCTTTAGAGTTGGATAGAGGAAGTTGGCTATCCATTTACTTGAACTTTGACAGATGCCTTGGCAAAAACGTTTTTTACAGGGGATATGAATCTTGAACCAAAAACTAACCAAAGAACCATATCAATACTAATCTCCCACCCAATTCTATAAGAATCCCTTATCAAAATGGATTTGGGAGTCAAAATTTGGAAAACTTACCAGCCAATTCATTTTAATAGGCCAAGACGTTTATACAATAAGACTGATAAGAGGTACACGGGATGGGCCCCTCTGAGCCAACTCATATTGTTGGTGCTCACTATTGGGCAAGAGCAATAGAGAATATTGCAACGCTAGCCCTTAGGACACCTCATTATTGACACAACTTCCTAGGTAAGTGTTCTGTAAACCCAAGGGCATGTGTAAAAAAACAAGCACCATAACTTCAAATAAAATCATATTTGATCCTATATTCTCTAGATTGTCTATAAAGTGACTGATATGATATCTATCCTGTTTCCAGGGACCTGAAATACAACTAAGATTTGCTTGAAATAAAGTTATATTTAATCCTATATTCCCCAGAGTAGCTATAAGATGACTGGTAGTATATCTATCCTGTTTGTAGGAACCTAAAAGAAAAATATGGCTTGATACAATAATGATCTATGATGGCTCAAATCATATTGGTGCCACTGCCGAAGTTTTATAACTGCCCATAATTTGATGTCATCCTCAACACAGTTACAAACATATTGTGCATATTATTAGGAGAATGCATCACACAAGTAATTTCTTTGTGGGTGCTGCATGAAGTTTTGCTTCTCTATCTACAAGCCACTGCAATTCATTTTTGTGTCTTGTAGAAAGCACCCACATCTGCTTGATGTTCTTTTATTCCTCGAATTACTGTTACTGGATAAAAGAAAATATAAGCTATCTGATCATAAGACACACTTAAAATCTCTGTTTGATTTTCACTTTGTTTATTGGTTACTGTTGTGTAAAAGTGAGATACACTATTTTTTCACACTGTAACTTATAGGCTCTTAGTTCTAAATGTGAAATACTTTATCTCTCGATATGGGTTATTATCTATTTATTGAGCAATAACATGTTCTGTAACACTGTTATGCATGATTAGTTATCAACTTATTTGTTCTACAGTCTGTGTCTTGGATAACTTAAGGACGATTGCATACTTATTGATATTCTTAGAGATTTTCATCACCATATTTTAGAATGTCTTCATTATTCATAGAAGCATTTATCTAGTGAAAATCTAGGCCAAAGCATGGAGTTACATCTTTACTATATTATGATAAGCACATGCTTTCTCTTGTTTTTTGTTTTTTTATCTTAATACACTTTAAACTATTCCATGCAATAAATTTTGCAAGCAAATGCCTCACAAACATATTGATGTATACATTTAAAACATATATTTATCTAAGTGGGCCAGCTTGTGCAGGCTACATTCAGCAGGGCATTTATTAGATGTTTGCATGCACAACATAGGTCTGGCATCTTTGGAGTCTGGAAAAGGTCACCATTTTCCTGATGGGTATGTTGACACTCTATAACTGCTTATCTGTGTGATATAAATTAGATGATTATGCCAAACACCATTATCCCTCAACTTTTTCCTGCTTCACCTTCCATATGATCATATTAGATTATTCTCTTCATTTATGCATCTATAAATGGAAATAAGTGCGCATGAACTGTACATTACATGTGCTTTATACATTGCCTGCTGTACTTATCTTTTACTTTTGACTCCACTGTTGCAAAGTGGCACTTTCAGCTTACTTTTATATTAGTTTGTAAACTCTTAGATAATTTCTAAGCTAGGTCTGTTAGATCAACGATACAATGACTAAGCACTGGGGTTCTCATTTAAATTCCACAAATCATGTGCATGCACTTAATTTATTGGCAAATTGAAACTAAGCTCCCATGCAATATTTGTACCTTACGCTTTTTTTTCTTCAATTAGTATATGGCACCAGACAGGAGAAAAGTGTGCAAGATAGTAGTACAATGGTCAAACCATTATTATTTTTTTTTTTCTTTTTTATATTTAAATCAATATATGGAAGCAGACTGAGAAGGGAATTAGAGAATGGAAGTGGATGGCCTCCCAGCCTGAAATTTTATTGCCTTCTAGCAAAAGTTTTGGCACTTGGCCAATGGTAAATGAGATGTGATCTGAGATCAATATTATGAACTATATGTTCAATAACTATAAAAATATCCAATTTAGGTAGTGTTTCCGTCCTTATACACACTTGCTAAAGTGGACTAAGTCCAATCCATTTAGTGTGTCCTTGGAGGCACAATGCCTAAGTTCAAGCCCACTGTCACCTCGACTTGAACTTCTTCCGTCTAGGCTTACCCCTAGGGAAGCCAAGGGGGGTAGACCCTAGTTACTATGTGAGTTAAAAGATTGATTCTAGGAGTTAATTTTACTTGTTAGAGGTTGGGGGAAACTAGCCTATATGAGAGGCAAACAATGCAAGTGCAAAACTTTAAATGCAAAGTCAACCCTTTCCCTAAGACAACTAAGACTAGTGCCTAAGGTTGGGCAAATGGGGTCAACTTACAAAAGATTTGAAAGAGAAATTTTAAAAAACTTTACAATTAGATACAAATGAAATACTTTATAAAACTTAACAATTGAACTAGATACAAGGAAATGAAACCACTATCTACACAATAAAGAATGCAAAGAATAAGTAAGTGATACATCAATGATGTAAAACTATTAACAAAAGAGAGAAACAAGCACTTATTAGGTCTAACTTATAGCAAAGCAACAATTGAACTAACTTTGATTTGATTGTGCAGGGAAGGGAGAAGGATAACTCAAGATAGCATCCACAACACAACACAACAAAACAAACCCAAACAATGAAGTGCCCCAAGAGGTGCACAACTTCAAGGGGGTTGCTCAATGGCTCCAATGCTCAACTTCAAGAGATGAAAGACCAACAAAAGAAAGCCTCCACGGGCTAAAAGTGCGCAACTTAAGAGGAAAGGAAATAAAACATGAAAAAGGGCCTCTACGGGCTAAGTGCGCAACTTCTAAAATTCAGAGTTCAACTATCCACAATGCTCAATGAAATTGCTTGAAAGATAACTTTTTTGTTTGTTTGTTAATTTGTCCGGACCTGCTGGCTACGGGATTAACATGTGGCTTGAGAAATCGCGACTCAGGGGCATCTAAGCTGTCAAAATCACCCGGGGATCGCACCCGGCCTGAGCCACACCAACCCTTAACATGGTTGGATTTTTTGTCCCCGCAGGTTTTGAACCGGTAACTTTAACAACACGGAGTGGCTTAACAACACACTCCATCATTGTCTGTCCTACACCTTGGGGACGCTTGAAAGATAACTTAGAGTGAAAGTAATTGCAGAAATTAAAGAGCACGAACCATAAAGTAAAATGTGAAATTAAACCAAGGTTGCTTGGATAAATTTTAGAATGATTAGGTTGATTAAGTGAAGTTGTATCGTAGACTAGATGACTTCCCTAAAACTCTCCCCGCTTTGGCCAAAAGGATTGTTGGGTGCTCAATAAGTAAGGCAAACAAGGCCTTACCCTAGCTCCACAGGTCAATCCGGGAAACAAGGGTGCTCAACAAGGGGGACACCTAGTGTTGTGAGATCATCCCTGATTTAGCACCCCCTGCCGCCTCCACAAGTTCCCTTTTTGAGAGCGAAAGTTGAGACAGTTAAAGGTGTCCTAATTAAACTAGTTATATTGAACCCCTATGGATCTAAGATAAATTGATTGAACCTTTTAAAGATTTATTAAGTTAAGTGCTTGAAATGAAATAACTTGCAAGTGCTTGAAAGAAATGTGAATAGCAAGAACTTGAAAGAAAAGTAAATTGCAATAGCTTGAAAGGAGAGTAAATGCTTGAAAAGAATATACAAGTAAATACACTATGCCTCCATGGGCTTAAGCAAATGTAAATATATGCTTCTAAAACTTAAGATTGTTGAGATTTGTACCTTGGGAGGTGTTCCCCATGTGCTTTTGACCTCCTTAGCACATTAGGGAAGGACATGACACTTTGTACCTTGTACTTTTGTCTATTTTCACTTTGACTTTGGTTAAAGTGAAATTTGGTCACTTTTGGCATAAAGTGATTATTAATTCACAAAGGGGTGAATTTGGAGACATAAGTGGACTTAGGAAACTTAACCCAAAGTGGGTTTATGATTTAGGGATGAATGAGGAGATCTCAACCATTGATTAGATGGGAGATGAGATGATCTCCACCATTCATTTTCTAGGTTTCCTTTAGCTAGTCTAAGAGGGGCGCAAATGTCTAAGGAGGGTACATTCTTCATTGTGTGTTTTGCTTGTTGAGAGAGGAGCACTTGAGCTATGGAGATGAGGTCAGTTGCATGAGGATTCTTGAGGGAGGCCGCTAGCTTTCCTTGTGAGAGGCTTGGAGCTGCTTGCTTCATT
>JZKD02S1674808.1:120778-165351 GCA_000966675.3 Picea glauca
CAAGTACAAAATAGAACATAAAGTACATAGGACAAAGGCAAATGTCTCTCCCACATGTGCTAAGAGGGAATAACACATGGGGAACACCTCCTCAGGTACCAAATCAACAGGTACAACTCCTTTGGGCTTGCGTGCAATGTTCAGAATGTAAGAAGGAATTGTTACTACTCTGAAAGGAATGACTTGAATGTGTATTGTGTTGAAAATTGGGCAGCATGCCCTCTTGTCCTAGCGAGAATCTGCAAAAATCAACAAGCTATTGTTTGGTGATTTATGCTGCAATACACTAAAAAATGTTATGAAATTTCTGTTTTTTAGGCATAAATTTTGTACATACAAAAACTAGAAAATTGTAATTATTTAATTGACCTATCTAAGCAAGTTAGCCACTAAAATCTGAAATGAAAGAATGAGGAAGAAGGTCAAGAAATGCTTGTGAAGTGTAGGTGAAGATGAGGGTAGATTCGTCCTTGAACCTATCCCAACAACTCCATAGAGATGATCTGCAAAACTTAAACCAAAAGTGAGATGGAACAACAGATAATATCCTGCATGCATAGATAATACAACATAGTTTCTATTATACACAAGCACAAAATATATAGATGGACAACTAGACTATTGTCTCACTTAGCCTAGTAAACTAATTTACTTAAGCAACTATTGATCAAAACACATAAAGATTTAAAAATGATATCACCTCACAATAAGTGGCACATCCAGACTAATCTGGAATGCCACAGTTTCCTCCAAAGCAGTTTCTTGTATTATCAAATGGGAAGAGGTTGTAGCAACAATGTTGCTACAAGCTCTTCAAGAGAAAAACCAATGAAGCAATGTGAAAGTAATGAAAGAGAGAGAGAGAGAGAGAGAGAGTGGGATGAAGAGAATTTGGTAGCATAACATTACTGTGAAGAATGGTCCAAAATGAGGGAGTGAGAGGTTTCTTTTATAGCCTTGGGAGACCAAGAGACCCCTCTTAGATCTTCAACACTTGTCAAAGATCCAAAGGGAAAGACAACTCAAAGGTAAAACGAACCGATGAGATGATAGGCTTTTAGGGTGAGGGGAAATGGAATGTGAGATGAAGTGGATGAGAAGAAAGCAAGAGAGGAGGAGCGAATTAGGCAAGGAGGTCCACGCATGGGTTAAAGGAGGAGTTTCCTTGCTTTCAACGGAGATGTTTCCATCTCCACGTGAGGTTTCTCCACTCATCAAAAGATAAAGCGTGAGTTTAGAAAGGGAAAGGCGTGAGGTAGGATGAGTGTGTTGGGAGTGTGTTGGCACACTCCCAAAATGTAAGCGATTGGTGGAGGAAGGGACCCACGTTTTATTCAAAGCAAAATCCAAATTAAAACATGAAGTTTCCAAACTTATGCGTGGCCTTTCCAATTTAGCGTGAGGTAAAGTGTGAGTCGAAGAGGCAGTGTGTGAGGGTTACGTGAGGTTTAGTTTGAGAGTGGGAGGAGTGTGGAGTCCACACTCTTGAGTGATGTGGAGGGGTAAGGGGAAACGTATGAGTGGAGAGAGGGACCCACGCACCAAATTAAAGGAGTTTCCATACTTCACGTGGGAGATGGGGGACGTAAGCTTTCAAAGGGGAAATAAATTAAAAGGTGAGTTAATTAAATGAGTGGGTAAAGGGGTAGGTAAAGCTTAGGAAGGGTGTGGGTAGGTTAGGTGGGTTCTCTCATCATTAAAATCACACTTACTTCACCTAATTTGACTAACTATTACAAAATTGACATTTGCCCATGTCCTGGGTTTGGCAATTAAAATCGTTGTTTTCCAAAAAAAAATCTTAAGTGGACAAAAACCCTAACAAAACTTGTCCGACTGAGTTGAAACTTGGTCCACGGGTGTAGGGGATCTCATTACCTTTATTTTGAGTACAAATACCCCTATCAAAAATCCCGGGACCTAAGTTTTACATTAATTACCCAGAATTAATTAATTAATTAATTCCCAATTTAAAAAAAAAACCTAGCTAGACTTGACGGAATTTTGCGAAATTTTGCGTGTTGTCTTAAATGGTCATTTACAACATTCCTAAAACTAGCTATCTAGGAATGACCTCATTAGATGGCTTTCACCACTTTGGAGGATTTATTGCTAGTGGGAGTGAAAAACTCAAGGGAGATTGACCCGGTTGGTTAGGCCACATTAACCTCCCGAGGATAAAAAACGCTCAGTGAAAGGAACTCTCCTAATGAAGAAACCCTAAGGCAACTGACCTAACATGATCCATGTAGACCTATTACATTATAAACCCGCGCAGGGGTGCGGAAATCTCACTTACAAAATTGTGTGCTGGAGCAAAAAATGCCCTGTAGAACCAAAAAGTCTTCGACATGTTTGCATCTGTTGATGCATATCTTCATGGTACATGGAGTTGATCCCCTAGTTGAAGAGGCGGTCAATAGGTCCTTCTAATGTGATTCAAGTAATCATTAATAATGCAACAAATTGTAAGGGAGCAGGTAAAATCATTGAGCGAGTACATCCACACATCTTTTGGTTTGGGTGTTTGGTGCACATCTTGAACCTTTTGATGCATGGTATTGTCAAGCATGGAGAATGTGGATGGATTAATCAGTTGTACAAGTGAGGGAAGCAACTCATCAAATTTATCACTGGGCATACAAGGGTCAATTACTTCTACAACACTCACTCTAGGTTGCAGCTACTTAAGATTGCAAACACTAGATTTGCTAGCTATTACCTCACCTTTAGGCACCTATTGAAGGTGAGACAAGCTTTGGGTGCTATGGTGATGAGTGATGCATGGGATGAATTGAGAAATGATAGAGAAGGTGCAACAACAGTGAAGAAGACAATCCTTGACAGTTAGTTTTGGTCACAGGTTCAGTTTGTTTTGCAATTCACCAAGCCAATTTATCACATGATCAAGTTTGCAGATTCAGATCGGCCAATCATTGGGGAGGTGTATGAGCAAATGGATAGCATACTAGGGCAGATTAAAGACATTGTTGAGCCTAAAGATGTCAACCTCTAAAACCATATTCGTGTGGAGGTGGAAAACGAACCATATTCGTGTAGAGGTGGAAAACGGTGGGAAATGCTAAATATTCTGCTACATGCCTTAGCATATGTGCTAACACCTAAATACTATCATGTATCATGGCTTTCATCACCAACACCTGGTGGTGGGACCAAGAAAAGACCACACCAAGATCGAGAGGTTCAAGCAGGTTTTATGAAAGCATTAGATAAACTCATCCCGGACGAGGAGTGTGACAACATGACACAATTGAGCCATTACTTCCTTAGCAATGGTGCCTTTGGGACCAACCATGCAATTAGAGATCAAAGGAATCTTAGTTCTCTTGAGTGGTGGAAGATGCATGGCGATACTACCCCACAGCTACAACGTTTGGCAACACGGGTGCTTTCACAGGTGGTGAACATTTCTTTTGAAGAGAGGTGTTGGAACACCTACAATTTCATCCATAGCGTTAAAAGGAACAGGTTGAATGTAAGTCGGACAAAGAGCTTGGTCTATGTTCATTACAACTTGTTATTGTTGTCCCATTACTGTGAGGAGGCACAGATGGATCAAAACTTGAGGTGTTGGGACAACAATCCAGAGGAGGATATGTAATGTTCCCAAGCCAATTTTTTCGCTTGGAACACTAACTAACCACTGATTTGCTTGTTTGTGTATGTTTATTTGTAGGTTGGCCTCTCAAGTTTCGGCCTTAGGGTTTATAGTTCAGTTATTTAAGTTTAGATCTGAAGACAAGCAATGAAGATACAAGATAACACAAGATATGGAACCAAGAGAAAGATCTGACCTTTATTGATGTAAATAGAAAGAACTTGATACAAGAAGGATGCAGATCTAGAATAATGCTCAGATAGCTCCAATAGATAAGATAAGAGCTGCTACAAAATGCTTCGGAAAGAAGATGCAAGCCCCCAAGGCTGGATATACAATAAAGATCAATACAAGACAGATCCAGGGTCAAGTCCAAACCACCCTGGTTGCAGATATGCTCCACTGGATGGGTGTGAAGACCTAATATTTCAGCCTAGCTGAAGAAGACCTCCAAATAGCATCAAAATCCACCAAATGATAGATCGGGGCAAGTAGAAGCCCTCTCTGAAGTCTCAAACCCTAATGCCAATATCTGCTCCTCCAAACCGATGAATCCTCAAGCAAGACTACGCCCTCCTGAAGACTGTCAAGCTCAATATTTCGGCCTTGATGAAGGAGGCCTCTAAATACCCTGAAATTCTCCAGAAAGATAGATCGGGCCACCACAAGCTACTACGAGAAGTCTCAGGGTCAGATCTGAGGTGTAATCCCTCCAAACTGAGCAGATTTGAATCACAGTTGCGCCCTCCTCTCAAAAACGTGCCAAAGCTCTAGATAATAATATAGCAAGAGTAACCCTCTCAAAACACACTAGATCTGATGAACAAGGCCCTGCAAGAAATATCCAGATGCTAGAATGTCAATAAGCCCTGTCAATAACCTGGATCGAACTTCTCTCCAAGGAATGATGCACCCCTTATTGGAAAACCCTCAAGGGTACGACTTGCTACTCTCCTGAATGGATGATGGTACCTGTGAATACTGTAGAATGGTGTGGGTGGAGTATTTCATCCTCGAGACCAAGCTTGGAACAAGGTGAGTGGAATCTTTCACCACTGAGTTGTTCTCTAGGGTTTGTATTATTAAAACTCTCAAAACTGTGTGCTCAAGAGCCCAATAGCCAAATGCATAATAATCCAAGATGAGTGAGAGGTGTGCCCTAGGCTTCCCTTTATACATCCTTCTAATCTTCTGTTGAGTTAAGTTAACCCTTAGGTTCAGCTCCTAACTCAACCTCAAGCGCTCTAATCTCCCGGTGAGTTACTTTTTACTTTTTCAAGTCAACTTTAAAATATAACGTTAGGTTTAGCTGACTTTTCCCCAAACTGTGTGAGACTATAGTCTAGTGGGGATGACTAGACTACTGAGTCTCTCCTAACCTCTTCATCAAGAGGTGGGGGACATTACAGGATAATTTGGAGGATGGACTATTGCTTTTAGAGCAATTGGAGAGTGTTCTTTTGGATGACGCTGATCATGTTGAGATGCCACCCCCATCCAGTGCCAGGGTCCCCATGTTTAGGATTCTAACTACAACAGTAGGGGCTTCATCTTCAACTCTGCTGCAGTCGTCTGCATCTACTTTTGCACTACCACCATGTGGAGGCCCACAGAGTACCCACGGTGGTGGAAGGAGGATGGGATAGTTGTTTACAATTTGATGATTCTCCTTTTTCATTACTTTATATGTCATAGTATATAGATGATAGATTCATAGTATTTGGCAACTAGCTCAGTTTAATCTGTAAACTTTAAACTTTATTGTTTTGGACCTTTCGGTCTTCATACTTCAGTGTAGATGGCCTATTTTGTAAACATAACTATTTGGTCATGACTCATGTTATTGTTGAGAGTTTTTGGATATATGATTTCATTTCATAAGTTTATGGTCTACTTTCTATTATACCAATATGGATTAAAAATTTGTATGTTGGTTTGTAAGTTTGTAATTTCTAGAATCTAGAATCTAGATTGTTGATGCTCAAATGATTAATCATTGATGAACTATGTAGTATGGATGCCATTTCTATCTATATTGATGTACAAATATGCATGTTTTCATATATTCTGCAGCTAATTTGTCTTTCTACATGTTTTTTTGAATATAAATGCAATATATATAAAAAATTATATATATATAACAGACGCTTCGCTTCCGAGGATTTTTGCAAAATAACGCTTCCGACGCTCCCACTTCCTAAAACGCTCTCGCTTCGTGCAACACTAGAGTTTACCAACTTTCTGGATGAAATCATTGTTATGCCCCTGTTGCTGCTGCTGTCCTCCTCTCTGTGGTTCTCTGGGGCGGTTCCTGAGTCTGTGTCCACAATACTTGACCAGGGTCATGTCCTGATGGAAGTCATGGCCCAATGCTGCATACTCCCTCCTGTACTCTGTAATGTCCTCCGACTGAGTGGGCGACCTCTATGCTATCGGCTGTTGTGCTGTTGTTGGGGGTGCCCTCTGGAAACTGGGGAACAATGGCCTGGGAATCCTACTTGAAGAGGTGTATGTGCAAGTAGGAGACTGGGGTCTACTGCCTGCCCCTGAGTTCCCTTGTGCTGCAAGTGGGGCTTGTGTGCCCGGGGTGCCCACTATAGCCAATCTATCAACCATCTGTGCCAAGGACTGAGTCATGGCTTGGTGATTGATTACCAGATTGCCGAGTACCTGCATGAAGGATACCTATGGGTCCATGGGGGCCTTACCACTATCCTCTGGTCTCTCATATCTGTCTCCTAACATCCTCTCTGCCTCATGTTCAACATCACGCTCTGCCCTTCTCTCTGCTTCCCTCTGTGCCTCTTCGTCTTTCTCTAAGCTGGGAGGAAAAGGGGGGAAATTCGGTCTAGGTCTTCCCTCCTTGCATCTGTTGTAAGTGACATATTCATCACCTACGTGCTCACGACCCCCTGGGTCCTCTGTTGCACTCATCGTCTTTAGTCACAGGCTGGCAGGACTAAAGCTCTGATACCACTGTAATGTTCCTGACTTGGCTAGTCTAGGAAACTCTGCTAATGTGTGTGTATGATTAAGTGTTTACAACATATATATTGAGGACACAAATGGTAAATGAGACAAAAGACTATAAATCGTATATTATTATATATCCAGAGTACAACGTCGAATGCGACTGACAATAAAATAAATCACTCGGCTAGATCAAAGACAAAAGGGATCTTAACCAGAATACAATAAGCAAACAAAAATGATAATACCCGATGATAGATTACATTGCGGGATCAATGGATGATCTGCAAGCTATGGCAGCTCACCCAGTAATTGCTGCAAGTCCAGAAAGTTTGCCCTGGTGGCTAGATCTCACAGATTGGTTTGGAAACTGTCCCAAACAATGTGCCCTGCTATCCTTCTTAGTTCTGGTGACTGACCGACCCCTCTACTGGTGTGTCTGGACCCAGATGAATCCCCCTGGGGGAATGTGCCCCTCTACTACTGGAAAACTGGGCCCTGGTGATTCCACTGTTAGAATCGACTGAGATGTGTCTCAAATTGATCTCCTTGGCCTACTGTGAAATGGGTCGAAAGGGTTTCCCTGGATCTGATCTGATGATCGCTCGGGAACCCTAAATGTGTCCTCCCCAAGTGTCGCACTCCCAATGTCCGAAAAATGCGTCCCTGATGACTCCCCCGTCGGAATCTAACGAGAAAGCAGGAAAAAGATGCGTATGGCCTGCCTCTCAAATGAGTCAGAGGGGAATCTTTGAACTCTCCGTGGATGGGACAAGTCGATCCATTGAACCTCCTCAGACGCTACGCCCTCACCCTGAATAAGTGCACCCTTGTTGCTGGCACTTGTGTAACTGCTGCTGAAGAATGATGGAAGACCTGTGTGATCTTCCCGGTGAGTAGGGTGTGTCTCTCAACACCGAAATCAGTCAACTGGTGTCTTCCTTCTGGAATCCACTGAACTATCTCTCCTAAGATGCGCCTCTCTCCTTAATGACAAGTCAAAATCTGCCTAATGATGAATTAGGTCGCTAAACCTTCTCTTATAGCTGCCCTAAACCCTAATTCGTTGTTGACTTCTAATTTTAGCTCGTATGTTCTATTTTTAGCTCAAATTGACTTAAAAGCGCCTTTAGCCATTTTTAGCTCAATGTCACTTTCCGAATATAACACCTTTGACTGGAATGACCTCTAGTAACCCTGTTTACCTCTTTCTGGCCCTGGCTATAGTCTAACGGGGCGGTTTAGACCATTAAGCCTCCTCTCTAGAGCTCCTATTTGGAAAGGGACATTACAGTTATCTAGCTCATTGTTTGCACAGTGAGATTCTAGACTTGGTATTCAACATCCACTTTTGGTGGCTTTTCAAGCGGATCTTCATCGAGACTCATGAGGTTTCAAACCATGGGTATTAGGTTGAAGACTTGGGAGATGTTATGAGCTTTTTCTCTAGTCTTTGTTGCCTAGCTAGTACACTTGTACGGACTTATGAATAAGGTGGGGTTTGTTAGCCTTTTGGTTCACTCTAATCCAAAGTCATTGACCACCTTGTGAATATTTTAGGATATAGTTCTTATCCTAGATATCATGTACTTAGTTATGTGTTAGTGTTATGGTTCTAATCTTCTCCATTAGGTACCATTGACCATTATATGGCGGTTATCACGATTGTATTATTTATTGTACATTATTATGTGAGTACAATGGTTTGGCTTCTGGTCTTTTCTGCCATTTCTTAGTCTCATTGAATATCTTCTTGTTCTTTATATTCTTTCATGACAACCTATAATGGTTACATTAAAGAAAATTTAGATGTTCTATGTGTGAGAGGATATGTTGGCGCTGATGGAGAATTATGCCCCCATCCTAAAAGGTGATAACGTCCTTGTTCATTGCACTATATGTGAAGTGCTCCAGCATGGAGGAGGTCCCCAGGCTACAATAATTGAATAATTTAGATTATTATGATTTGAGAAGTATATTTCTCAATCTGTTTCTCTTAAAAAATATGTTAAAGAGTACTATATGTACTGATATTTCCTGAAAAATTAAACAGTTTGGTCAAGAATGCAAAATTAGCGGAGGATCAGCTACTATCTGAAAGCTATCTAGCAAGCTAGGGGTATTTAACTGAATTGGTCTAAAGGATAAATCATCCATAGGATAAATTTCAAAACTTATATATATATAATTTTGGTCCACAGAATCAAGTATATTTAGTACATCGTTTCTTCATTTTTTTAATTCCTTGACCCCTTCTATTATTAACAAGTTGGGAAATCCAATATAGATTTTACCTGAATGAAATATGAAAATAAAGGAAAGCAAGTTGTTTGTATCAGTGCTCAGGAACGAGAAGGTAAGCAGTGCTGTTCAACTACTCAACCATATGACTGAAATTTCTGTTTGACAGAAACTATTCATATTTTATTTATATTTTTATTATTACAATGAGAAAACATGGATGGGCACATACGATTATAGTAGATGGATTGGCTCATCATGATGTTGTTAGCCGTTGTTTGTGTTTGTGATACAGTGCTTTTGTTGAATATAAAGGAAAGATTCCTGCCGATGATTTGGAAAGGAAAAGGGAGGCATTGGAGAAGGAAGCAAAACGTTTAGTTTCTATTGGAGGGAAGGTGAACGCTTTTTTTTTCCAGATGTACCTAAGTTTATGCTTTCATTTTACATGGGCAAGCCAACGATTGTTTGCATCTTTTGTAGTTGTCAGGAAAGTTAGATAATAACAATGATTGCAAACAATTTCACAGGTGTCTGCTGCTATTGTGCCATATGAATCTGCTGCTGCTTTATGTGGTGGGGAACTTCCTGAGTATATTCCCAAGGTTTATTTATTATTATTCTCTAATCTCTTGATATTTCATGAGCTAGCCTTTTTGATATGGATTGGAGTAAGCATTCTATACTGACGAGGTTGTGCATTTGTGTTTTCATTCCATTATCAAATAATGTGTCTGTCTATGTAGTAGCATCCATTGCATAGAAATGGCTTCTATGGTTCCACATATGCTTTGCTTGTTTTAGAAAAGAAGTAATGTTCCATAGGGTCATGTCTCCGTTGGGGATGCATCCCCTACACTCCCACTCTCCCTGGAATTGGAGACTTCATTGGGAATGTCCTGTGTCATCCCCTGCATGTTCCTGATACTTGGAGACTTCATTGAAGTGTCTCCTACAAATATGGGATGCTCCTAGTGTAATAACCCTTGCTGATTCTTTTTTTGAATTTTTGTTTTTTTATTTTAACAGAGGAAATATTTGGCCAATAATTTTCGTTCAAGCTTCAAACAATGATTCATATGTATTCTCAAGCTTTGTTGTGATTTTTACAGTAAGACGTTCATATTTAAATCAAATGATTTATTAACCATTTAGACAGCAAAACACAATTAAAATTCCAACAAATAATACAGAACTGAACAATGGGAACCTGGTAGAAGTTGTGATGTCCCGTTCCCAAGAATAGCCTCAACAGGGAGTGACTTAGTAGTCTATCTATTCCTATAGACTATAGTCAGGCACAAACAGGGAACAAAGGGAGAAATAAGGGTGAATAAATGGCCAAACGATGAATTAAGCCAAAAAGCATAGGAAAAGTCACTTAAGCCAAAATCAATGGAGAAATAGAAGAAGAAGGTGTTAAGGGGGGACTTAATTAATTCATCACATTCGACTTAGGAGGAAAGACGCCACATTCGACTTAGGAGGAAAGACGCCTAGCTTAAGTGATGTCACCGAAAAATTAGATCGGGGGAGGTATAAGAAGAGGAATTTGACCTAATTCCTCATTATGTTATGATTTTGAGTTGAGAACAGGTTCCAGAGGAAGGAAGTCGACCTCTTAGATGTTTTGTGTATTTCTGGAGGAAACCACCACCCAGATCGGTTTCGGTGTTGGAAGACACACCCTAGCCTATCGGAGATACCATCCAGGTATTTCGCCGTGCCAGATTCGTATTCAATACACCCAGTTCAGAGATTGCGCATTGCGGCCAGTGAGGGCACAAGGGTCAGAGTCAATTTTGTGTAGCTAGACGAGACCAGGCTAGATCTCGCCATTTCCTTCCGACCCAGTTGAGAGGGAGCCAGGGCGCTTCTTTTGAGCTATCACTCATTTGTTTCTGATGGAGGAATCTCCTAGTGCGCAACAAGAAACCATGAAGTGCGCAACACTTGGGGAAGTACAGTGAGGGTTCCAGAGAACTCATCTTGACAGATCCAGAGAAACCCTCCCGACCTAGTACAGAGCATACTAGGGCAGTTAGTTTGAGCCATACATCGCCAGATATCGACAGGGGAATCACTGGGGCACACCAATTGTCTAGGAGAGGGGCGCAAACCCCCAGGGGGTCCCATCCGGGGTCCAGTTTGATCAGTAGTGGGTCGATCTTCAGTCTGACATTCACCAAGAGGAGTTGTGAGGTCAAGGCGCATCATTTGGGACAGTTTCCAGGTAGATCAGACGAGTATTTCCAGCAGGGCAAACTTTCCAGACATTTGCAGTAGTTGTTGTGAGTATCCGAGATTGCATCCAACAAATTTGTGCATGCATGTTGTCGATTCTTCCCGATCTTTTGTATACGGGTATTTCTTGTTGTTTTGCATTGTATTCCAGCGACAATCAACTCTTATGAGATCTAGCTGATGAGTATTTTCTATATTTCCTACATGTACATTGTATTCCCTGCTATTTTCCATATTACATGCTATTGAGTTGTGTTGGTTCCTTTATTTCGCTTGCATCATATATTTGTTGATATTATGGTAGCTGTGGGAGGTATTTACCTCCACGTGTAAACCTGATGAGAATAGAAAATTTTGGGAAGCAAGAAGAAACCCTAACTAGTCGGCTAATAACCCTAGAAGACAAGTCGGCTCAAGAGGATAACTTGTATTAGGTTATTAGCCTCCAAGAGAAGAAGTCGGCTAAAGGAAATATTATATACTAAGTAAATAGGCACCCAGAATGACAAGTCGACCCAGGCAAACTGCCAGATTTAGTATAAATACAAGAGGCCAGTCTTAATTTTGGCAGGGCATTCTCAGAACTGCAGAGCTCACTTGTGCGCACTGCAGTTAGCCAGTTTGTGCGCAAGTTTGGAGGAGAACCGCCGTTGCAGCTGCTGCAGCTAGTAGATTACATTTTGTCTTGGACTATCTCTTGGTTATGGTTTGGACTATTTGATCAGATCTTGTTTGGTGCGCCATCCTTGGAGAAAGGTGCGCCACCCTTTGTTTGGCTATCTAGCCTAGGGTTTGCTTCTGGAATGATTCTCTGTTAAGGTTAAGGTGCTTGGAGGGTGGCTTCGACCTATGGTTGGGTGACAATAGTGATATTGTCTATGGTTAAATGAGCACATCCATTATATTCTAACAGTTTATGGGCCCACACCTCCTTCATTCAGTCTAACCACTGGAAGGGAGCATAGCCATAAGGATACTAAGCTCGTTGAAGAACTGTCGCTAGGGTTTCTAGCAGGAGTAGTTACTAAATCACTGCTGCTAGGGTTACTAGCAGGTGCAGTTGCATAAACCCTACCCTCTCGTTGAGGCACCTTAAGTGAAGGGATTGACCTAATTTCTGGATAGACTAGTGCACCCTAGCCTAGCACACCTCCTGGTACTCTTAGCAAGCCAAGACGTCAAGTTTGAGTTTTTGGTCAAATCTAGGGTTGACCAAGTCAAGGCAACCATGACTCACTCTATGAAGTCAGAAAACAAGTTAGATGGAGCTTCTAACTTTAGAGCGTGGAAGACAAGGCTGGATATTGTGAAAGGAAAGATCGTGGAACCAGAGTTTGAAGAAGGAAAAGAGAAGGAACCGCAGAACATTGCAGTTATGGAGAAGTTCAAAGATAATGGAATCAATGCCATGAGTATCATAGTGGATTCTATAAGAGACCACTTGATACCCTACATCTCCCATCTTGACTCATCTAAGAAGATGTATGATGCCCTAACAAACCTCTTCTCAGTCAGAAACATTGGGCAAGTAATGAGTCTGAAGAATGAGCTCCGTGATATGAAGATGATTGATGATGATAGCATAACATCATACTTTGTGAGGATCTCTCAGTTAAGAGATCAACTACAAGCTATTGAAGAGACCACCTCAGAGAAGGAACTGGTAAATATAGTACTCAATGGTCTTCCCAAGATATGGGATGCATTTTTCGCAAGCATGAACACAAGGAAGGAGTATCCTACATTTGAAGAACTTTGGACTTGCTGTGCACAAGAAGAATCAAGGATTAGTGCAAAAGAGAAACCTCAAAAGAAATACGATGATCAAGCCTTCACAACAAGATTCAAGAATTCTAGGAACAAAAGGAAGTTTGGAAAGAAGCCAAATCCAAAGAAGGATATGTCAAAAATACAATGCTTCAAGTGTCGAAAATATGGTCACTACAAGAATCATTGTCCCGAGCTAAAGAAAAGGAAGGAGACACACGAAGCATCAGTTGCCGAAGAAAGGAAACCCTCAAGGAAGACCAAGCAGGATAAAGCAGACTTCTTCCTCTAAAGACAAGGTAACAATATTCTTCATAGTTATTGTACATATCTTGTTTGCATAGTCTCTGTACATATCTTGTATATCTATCTCTTAGAAGATAATACGTTCCAAGAGAAACTATACCTATGGAAGAACAACAAGATAAGGATTGCTATCATTATGACTACAAGCCAGACAATACACATGAAAGGATGAAGTACATCAAACAATTCATATGGAAGTTATTACATAAGTAACAGCTGCAAGATAAGCCGAAATCATAATCAATCTTGAAGAAACCGAGAAGAAGTAAAGACAGAAAGAAGTCAACAATCAAGAAGAAATTGGAGAAAGACTTATGACACCTTGCAGAAGGCAATAAGGATGCAAACAAAAGTGTGGATTATGTTAGATGGAGGGAGCCGATTATATACTTCCAAAAGAAAAACATGCACTCGTACATGAAGCAAGGATTAGGAGGGAGCTAATCCTATGATCCATTGAAGATGATGAAGTATATATCCATGGTAGCAGCCATGAAAAGCAGTACGTGTTCAGTTTGACTTTAGAAGAAGTTTTCTTCGAAAAGAAACCTTAAAGTATCCCTGGTTCATCCACATGCATGATCCTATGATGAAAGGAAGAAGTTGAAATCTTCAGGGCATGGAATCTATAGAAAACTCCATGGATCTAAGAGCTAAAGAAAAACATGAAGAAGAACATGAAGATTCCAAGAGAGAAATAAAAGCCAGAACAACCATTCATTGTATCGAGAATCACAAGACTACCAGCCCGATATGAACTCACTAAAAGCAATCAAGCAGAGGAACTGAAAGTTGTGATGAAGAACAGTGTATGGAAGACTTATGAATGAAAGCATTGAGAGATCCAGAACTAGAGGTTCTCCCAGATGGAGGGAGAAGACTATGATGATTGCTTGTTCTAGTAAACCAGACATACCTCTACATGAGCCATTATATCGTCCGCAACATCCATGGGTTGGAGTTTACATCAGATGAATGCAAAGACTGTTCTCCAGAACAAAGAACGTATGTAGAACAACCTCAAGGCTTTGAGGTATACCAGGAAGAGACTCTTGTATGCAAATGGAAGAAGGTCTTGTATGGATTCAAACAACTTGGTGCAGAGCATCCAATGCACAACAGAAGCGTGGTGAAAAATATTCTATAACAAAGATACTGTATCATAATGGTTACTCAAAAGCTTAGGATGATGGATTGCTAATCCATGACAAACCCTCATGATGGCAGAAGAAGTACCACTTGGATATGTTGCAGTTCGACCCTTGCCACGATGTTATGAGCTAGCAGGAAACAAAAGATGAATCCAACAATGATATACTATATTGATCAGAACTATATGAAGCCTTCAAGAAAATACCAGTGTTCCAGAAAGACCGAAGTACATTGAGATCAAGCATTACATTCTCCGTGATGAAGTCCAGAAAAGAGAAAGTGGTTCTCCAATATATATCTCCACAGATGAGCAGATAAGCAAACATTTTGGTAAAGCCTCTGTCCAAGAAGAAAGTGTTTGCGTACTCAAGCTGGAGCTCGTGGAGACGACTTCGTTATTGAAAAAGGAAGAGATGACTCCTAGGTTGGGAGGGAGCACTGATGTGTTACTGAATTATGGACAGTCATTTTTCAATTCGAAAAATGGTCTAGGATGAGCAATTCCTTTCCAGTTCGGAAAGTGGTTTGAGATTTATGACGGACATGCATTTTCTAGTTTGGAAAATGGTTCAGATCGAACGGTCATTTTCGTAATGAAAATGGTTCGATGGATTGTTGATGTACCATAGACACGATTTCCCATTGTGGTTAACATGGGGAATGGTCTAGGACAGTCTCTCTTCTTGACGATCACTCTCAATAGTGGTCAAGAAGATTGGTCCGCCTCATCGGAAAATCATTCTTTCGAAGCTCATAGTTGTGAGCATTTTGAAAGAATGGTCAGTTTTTTGAGGTTGGTGCAGGACAGTCATTCCCTAGGGCAAACTCATTCGCTCCAGGTTGCACTTTGTTTAGTGCCGGAGGAATGGCCCAGGATAGGGAATGGTCTAGGCTCAGAAATCGGGACAATTATTCTTCCTTACTTGAGAAGAATAGTCCAGATAGCTCATCATTGATGTTTTACCTTTTGAGGGCAGATGCTCTTCCAGAACTCACAAATGTGAGTGGAAGAATGGCCCAGATGATTCAGTTTATATCATAACAATGTTTTCTATGCAGGTTGATATTAGATGATTGTTATGGAGACTGTATGTCTCTAGACAGTAGATGTATGCTACTGTGGTGGATGTGTTCCACTGATTGTGATTATACATCACTGATCAAGTATCTGTATGCTACTTGGTGTGGTAGTGTATCACTGTATTGTAGTTGTGTACTACTATGGATAGACACAATTGTGTTCTATTGAATGATATTGTTCCGATTTCCTTGAAGACTATCAGCAGTGTTGGAAATGTTTAATCAACTAGATGGATGATCAATGGACAAAGATTTCCCAAACGGAAAATGGTCCAGAACATTTATTCTTCCAGGACATATGTCCAGATTAGAAGAATGGTTCTTGTGTCACTCTGTGGAGTGAGTGACTTATCTAGCATCATGTCTGATTACTCAGATAGAGTATGGTTTCGAGAGATGATGCAGTTGATGACACTGATAGTGATGATGGTGCTCATGATCTAGTCATGAGATAGTCTATACGACTATGTTGATGCTACTGGGTGAATGGTATGTTTGTGCTCAAGACCATTACCTTCAATATCTCCCTAGCTAGGAGGGAGTGTTGATATTACGGTAGCTACGGGAGGTATTTACCTCCACGTGTAAACCTGATGAGAATAGAATATTCCGGGAAGCAAGAAGAAACCCTAATTAGTCGGCTAATAACCCTAGAAGACAATTTGGCTCAAGAGGATAACCTGTATTAGGTTATTAGCCTCCAAGAGAAGAAGTCGGCTAAAGGAAATATTATATACTAAGTAAATAGGCACCCAGAATGAGAAGTCGGCCTAGGCAGTCTGCCAGATTTAGTATAAATACAGGAGGCCGGTCTTCATTCTGGCAGGGCATTCTTAGAACTACAGAGCTCACTTGTGCACACTGCAGTTGGCCAGTTTGTGCGCAAGTTTGGAGGAGAGCTGCGTTGCAGCTGCTGTAGCTAGCCGATTATGTTTTGTCTTGGACTATCTCTTGGTTATGGTTTGGACTATCTGATCAGCTCTTGTTTGGTGCACCATCCTTGGAGAAAGGTGCACCACCCTTTGTTTGGATATCTAGCCTAGGGTTTTCTTTCGGAATGATTCTCTGTCAAGGTTAAGGTGCTCGGAGGGTGGTTTCTGCCTATGGTTGGATGACAATAGTGATATTGTCTATGGTTAAACGAGCACATCCATTATATTCTAACAATATTCTGCTCAAACACTTATTTATATGACACACACATTCAAAATCACTAAGCATGTTAAACAAGTAACTAAAATGCATCCAGAAACCCCCAGAGTATCAGATCTGAGAGTCGTGACATCAGTTTTAGTAGAGTCTATCCAGATCCATTGGATGAGGGATATTTCAAAAGTTACTGTAGATGGACTCTGTAAATATGGGAAATAATAAGCTTGGAAAAGACAGATTAAGTGCAACAACTTCTCTGTTGAAGGTACGTGCTTGTAAACAAGTGAGTCGACCCAACAACAAGTAAACGACAGTCCCAATATGGAGAGATAATTTTGTAGACAATGACAGCCTGTATTCGACTTCTTCAACAGTTGTAACTCACCCCCACAATACTGAATGCAGTCCCAAGGGTATGCTTCCTTCCCATAATATATTCACTCCAGATTTTAGAGATAACTCAGCTCAATAATGAGACAATCTCCCAACGATAAACTCAGCCACATAGACAAAGGGAAAATCGACCCAATAATGAGTGTGACACTGTCCATAGGTGAGAAACTTAGTCTGCAAATAAAATCACCCTCTAGTGGTCCACAACTCGACCTCTCAGCAAAGGAACAATCCACTGTAATAACAATGGCACCTCACCACAAGCAAATCGACCCAGCCAAGAAATATTCGACCTCCAAGTGGATAAATCGACCCCAAATGGTCAAGAAATGTAGCCCACAACTTAACTCGATTTCTCACAACCCAACTTGGCCTCCAAAAAGGGGTTTCAACCTACACACAATTTAATCTCGCCACCAACAAGAAAAAACCAACAGAAAAGGAAAGATCTCAGCCACTAACAAAGATAAATGCAGTTGCAATGAAGTGCAAATGAAGAAATTCGGGCTATCTCTTCCCCAAATGACTAGCTAGGGTGGATATGTCACACCACTGAAACTAATCTCTGAAATTTCTCCTAGGGTTTTTGTCCCAAGAGTTCACAAAGCCACAAAGAGCTCTCTCAAAGCAATTTTAGAAATGTCAAGACAAGAATGAGAGAGGGCGCCCTCCTTTTCCCCTTTTTATTCTTTGGTTGACCCTTTTTGTGACCATTTTACCTTTTAATGAGTTGAAGCGATTTTTTATATTCTCCATAGTCAATTAGGTGCCCTTTTTTTACCACTTACTCAATGTCACCTTTTAAAATTAATTAATTCCTGCTCCGATGACATTAAATAAATAGTTAATTGCCTTTTTCCCCACTGACTATAGCCTACGAGAATCACTTAGGCTATTTTGCCAATCTTCTAGAAGATTCATTTGTAAAGGGATATTACAGTCCTCCCTTCTCGAGATTGCTTGTCCTCAAGCAATTGCAAATTTGGATGCTGCAAGATTTGATCATTTTCCCACGTGGCATCCTCTACTGGTAAATCTCTCCATTTGATGAGGTATTCCCGGATCACCTTGTTACGTAGTCTCCTCTCTCGAACTTCCATTACCTCCTCAGGAACCAGTACTAGTTGTCCTTCCTCATCCAATGGAGGTAACTCTACCGAAGTAGTAACCTACTGCCCCAGTGCCTTTTTAAGGCATGAAACATGAAACACATTATGAATTTTGCTCCCCTCCGACAACTCCAATTTGTAAGCCACTTCGCTAGCTCTCTGAACCACCCTGTAGGGGCCATAAAAACCTGGGTTAAGATTTTCTGCACAACTCTTCTTCAGTGAAGACTATCTATATGGCTGTAGTCTCAACAAAACCAAGTCTCCCATTTCGAAAGTGCATTTGACCCTGTGCTTGTCTGCAAATATCTTCTTTTGATTCTAGGTCGTTTGTAGATTGTCCTTGAGAGTCTTGAGTATGTCCTGACTCTCCTAGATACAGTCCTTGGCTTTGGGAGCCCTACTATCCCCAAACACCAAGTCAACAAAAGGAGCATCATAACCGTATAATGCTCGGAATGGTGTGATGTCGATGGACATGTGATAGGTGGTGTTATAACAATGTTCTACTAGATGCAACCACTTCACCCATGCCTTCTGTTACCCGAACACGTAGTTACATAGATACCCTTCTAGCCACTTGTTCACAATATCCGTCTGTCCATCTGTCTGAGGGTGGTAACTAGTGTTGGGGGTCAACTCTATGCAAGCCAACTTGAACAACTCCTGCCAAAATGTGCTAAGGAACATGTTGTCCCTGTCACTGACAATATATCTCGATAGCCAGTGAAGTTTGAATATCTCCCTGAAGAATAACTATGCTACCTGCGTTGCCTTATACTCAGACAATATGGAAAAGAAATGTGCAGATTTAGTCAATCGGTCGACCACTACATATATACAATCTCTCCCTTGGACCTTTGGTAATCTTGTGATAAAGTCCATAGATATGCTTTCCCATTTCTGCTTTGGGATGGGCAATGGTTGTAGTAATCTTGCAGGATGGGTCTTCTCTTACTTGTTCTGCTGACAAGTCACACACTCTCTCACTTGCTTTAGTACATCATCTTTGAGGCCCTTCCAAGTGAACCTCTCTTTGATCTTCCTATAAGTTTTGAAGTATCCCAAATGCCCTGCGAGTGGTGCATCGTGCATAGCCACCATGATCTTCTCCTCTAGTGTAGATTTCAGGACTAAGTATATATGGTCTTTGTAGTAAACGATGTCATCCACCACTTTCTACCCGTCATCCTATACACTCCGATCCATCACCTCACATGTAAATTTGTTCCTAGATAATTCCACCAAGAGATGAGATTTTGAATCAGCCGAAACCTCTGCAAGTGAAAACACCTTTGGTTTTCTGGAAAGAGCATCTACGATTGCATTCATATTTCCCTTTACATACTCAATGTCGAAATCATAGGCCTGCAACTTGCTAACTCATTTTTGTTTCCTTTCATTCAAGTCCTTCTGCCCCAGAAAATGCCTCAAGTTGTTGTGGTCTGTCTTAACCATAAATTTTCCACCTACCAGGTATTGCCTAAACGTCGCCAAGGCATGCATGATGGTGAGCATTTCCTTGTCGTAGATGGAGTAGAGTCTCTCTAACCTTGTAAGAGTTCTGCCCTCGTATGCTATTAGATGCCTCTACTGCATCAAAACTGCTCCTACCCCTCACCCGGTGCATCACACTCAAGCACAAAGGGCTGAGTGAAGTTAGGAAGTGCTAAAACTGGGTGGGTGCTCATCACTTCCTTCATTCAATTGAACGTCTTTTCAACCTCTTCGGTCCACCTGAATGAAGAAATTTGAAGATCCTAAGGATGCCCAACAGGCCTGTCATATGACCTCTTGTTGGGCACCAAGTTCAAGGAACTTTAAAACTATTTTCCTCATTGTTTTAGGATTGTTTTCTCGCTGTCCAAAACAACCAACAATTCTTAACTTTACCCACTAAAAAATATGCCTTAAGCTTATGATTGCATGCTCTTTTGGTGCCTCTTTGTGAAGGGGTTTCTATAGGATAGTTTTGCTGTCCAAATTAGCTCTTCACATACATCAAAACATACAATACTCCTCTAGGATCTTTAACACCTACTAAGTTGAAAGTAATAAGCAAACCATGACAAATGAACACATGTGTTTTTGGCCAACATGACCCTAGAAAAATCCCCATGGGGAAAACTAGTAAGAGGGATAAATATAATACGGAGATCTGAAAGTAAATTCTACAACAAGGAAAAATACAAGGGAACTTGTTACAAAGGCAAGCTCTTCTCAAACTTGCAATGGAGTCCCTTGAACTTGTGCCTGCTAGATGATGACTTGCACCCCCTCTTGGTTGCCAAATCCATGGTAGCTATCGCCCTTGACTCTAAGTGCACCCCTTGCTTCCACAAAAGATCCTAATTGAAATAACGCTCCAAGCCAACTAGTATGCACCCCTCCTTGCCTTAGTGCGCACCCTCTACAAGCAAATGTGCCCCCAAATACACAAGTGCGCCCCTTGACCTTTGCGTGTGCGCCCTTGCAAGCTAATTGTGCCCTCACTCCAATGAGTGTGCCCTCCTTCTAGCTCATTCTCCACAGGTATAGAACCTCAATCTTGAGTGCCCTTGCCTCCCATAAGTGCTCCTATAGAAGCTTCCATGCTCTTCCTTCAATGGTGCACCCACTTTCTCTCCAAACCCTAACTTCCTCTCTTCCTCTCCTTCACTCCAATCTCAAGAGTGAACAATCAACCTCCTTTTCCCTCCTTTGCCTCCTTTAGCCTAATCCTTAAGGCTAACCTAGAAAACGAAGGGCTCAGATTAGATAGAAGCCTTTCTCCAAAATGAATGGATGAGATTAGATCTCATATTTCACTTAAGTTTCCATAGTTCACTTTATGTTCATTAATTCACACTTAAGTGAATTTAATGTCACTTTATGACTTAAGTGAATAAAGTCAAAGTGGAATTATACTATAAAGTACAAGCATGAGGGTCAAACTTCCCCCCTTTGTGTTTAGAGACTCACAAACACAAGGGGACCACTTTCCAAGGTACCCAAATCTCAACACTCCCTCTTACCGAGGAAAGTGTCACTCACCCCTCCAAACTTGTCCCTAAAGTGGACATCCTTGCCCCTTGGCAAGGACTCAATGAGTAAGACTGCAACCTGGTCATAAAAAGTGGCCTCTGAATCTGATATGCTTGTCACCATATCCAAGTGGGACCCAAACCTCTCTAGCGCCCTGCTCTCTCTCATCAATCTCTGAGGCTCTCCAACATACTCCTTTGCCTCCTTCAAGGTCTCCTGAAACAATATCGGTTTCCTCTTCCCTGAAGTAACCTCTGGCGGAGTAGTCTCCTCATGCCCCTGAGTCTCATGCATAGATCTTTGATGAGTAGTTTGTGACCCTGAAGCACCTGCACCAATTCTCTGTATACTCGACAACTGTGAACCTGAAACTGTCCTGGGTGGACCAGTCACCACTGAACTGTTGATATTATGGTAGCTGCGGGAGGTATTTACCTCCACGTGTAAACCTGATGAGAATAGAATATTTCGGGAAGCAAGAAGAAACCCTAAATAATTGATTAAGAACCCTAGAAGACAAGTCGGCTCAAGAGAATGATTTGTATTAGGTTATTAGCCTCTAAGAGAAGAAGTTGGCTAAAGGAAATGTTATATACTAAGTAATTAGCACCCAGAATGAGAAGTCGGCCTAGGTAGTCTGGCATAAACAATATAAATATAGGAGGCCAGTCTTCATTTTGGCCAGCATTCTCAGAACTGCAGAAGTACACATGTGCGCACTGCAGTTGGCCAGTTTGTGCGCAAGTCTTGGGAGCAGCTGCTGTCGACAGTTCTGCAATTTGCATTTTCGGTTTTCTGGGTTGGACTCTCTGATAAGCTTTTGTTATTCTTTCTTGGTGCGCTATCCTTGGAGAGATGTGCACCACCTTTGTTTGGCTATTAAGCCTAGGGTTTTCTTCCGGAATCATTCTCTGTCAAGGTTAAGGTGCTCGGGGGTGGCTTCGGCCTATGGTTGGGTGACAATATTGCTATATTGTCTATGGTTAAACAAGCACATCCATTACTTTCTAACATGAACTCGATGTACTCGACACCTAAGGCCATGTCCCTTGCGAAGCATCACTCTGCAATTGTGGGACCTCCTCAACTCTATCTCTTAACTTGAGAGATCTCCTTAAATATCTACCCTCCTCAAATTTGACATCTCTCCTCACCACCACTCTCCTCAGTGCTGGAATGTAGATCTGGTAGGCCTTTGCGACCTCTGAGTATCCAACTAGTTGTTGATATTATGGTAGTTGCGGGAGGTATTAACCTCCACGTGTAACCCTGACAAGAATAGAATATTCTGGGAAGCAAGAAGAAACCCTAAATCTTTGGACATAACCCTATAAGACAAGTAAACTAAAGGAAATATTTAATATTGAGTTTTTAGCCTCCAGAATGAGAAGTCAGCCCAGACAGCTAAGGAGAAGCGGTATAAATACAGGACGCCAGATATCATTTGATACACACAACTTGCAACTGCAGAAATGTAAGAGTACGCACTGCAGAAACTGAGTAAGTGCGCAAGTCTGGAGAGTAGTTGTAGTTGCAACTACTGCAACCGTATTCTCGGTTTAGGCTTGGACTTTCTATTGGTTATGGTTTGGACTTTCTGCCTTGTGTGCTAGCTCTTGAGAGAGGTACGCTACATTGATTGGCTATTAGGCCTAGGGTTTGTTTCCAAAATTATTCTCTGTCAAGGTTAAGGTGCTCGGGGGTGGCTTCGGCCTATGGTTGGGTGACAATATTGCTATATTGTCTATGGTTAAACGAGCACACCTATTTATTTCTAACAAGTTATGGGCCCACACTATCTTCGAACAATCTAACCGCTGGAAGATAGATTGGGAGGATTTGCTTAGTTACAGTTGCAGTTGCAGTCAGTTTTTGCTTCAACAATGAAACCCTAACCCTATTGTTGATGCACCTTAAGTGAAGAGATTGACCTAATTTCTGGATAGCCTAGTGCATCCTAACCCAACGCACCTCCTGGTACTCTCAGCAAGCTAAGACGCCAAGTTTGAGTTTTTGGTCAAAGTCAAAGGTTGACCAAGTCAAAACAATCATGACTTACTCTATGAAGTCAGAAAACAAGTTAGAAGGGGCTTCTAACTTCAGAACATGGAAGACAAGGATTGACCTCATCCTTGCCAAAAATTAAGTGTTGGATATCATGAAAGGAAAGATTGTGGAACCACAAGTTGAAGAAGGAAAAAAGAAGGAACCTCAGAACGTTGCAATTATGGAGAAGTTCAAGGACAATGACATTAGTGCCATGAGTATCATAGTGGACTCTGTAAAAGACCACTTGATACCCTACATCTCTCATCTTGACTCATCTAAGAAGATGTACGATGCCCTAACTAACCTCTTCTCAGTCATAAACATTGGACAAGTAATGAGTCTGAAGAATGAGCTCTGTGACATGAAAATGAATGATGATGAAAACATAACATCATACTTTGTGAGAATCTCTCAGTTAAGAGATCAACTACAAGCTATTGAAAAAATCATTTCAGAGAAGGAACTGGTAAATATAGTACTCAATGGTCTTCCCAAGACATGGGATGCATTTGCCGCAAGCATGAACATAAGGAAGGAGTATCCCACATTTGAAGAACTTTGGACTTGTTGTGCACAAGAAGAATCAAGGATTAGTGCAAAAGAGAAATTCCAAAGGAAAGATGATGATCAAGCCTACACAACAAAGTTCAAGAAATTCAGGAATAAGAAAAAAAAAAGTTTGACTCGAGGAAGAAACCAAATCAAGAGAAATATATGTCAAAAATACAATGCTTCCACTGTCGAAAATATGGTCACTACAAGAATCATTGTCCCGAGTCAAAGAAAATGAAGGAAACATACAAAGCATCAGTTGCCAAAGAAAGGGAATCCTCAAAGAAGGCCAAGCAGGATAAAACAAACTTCTTCTTCTAAAACAAGGTAACAATATTCTTCATAGTTCTTGTACATACTATGTTTACATAGTTTCTGTACATATATTGCATATCTATTTCTTAGAAGCTAAGTTGTTCAAGTGAAACAATACCTATGGAAGAATAACAAGATAAGGATTGTTGTCACGATGACTACGAGTCAAGCAATACACATGAGAAGATGAAGTACATTGACAATCCTTTGTAACAATTCCTATGGAAGCTATTATATAAGTAACCACTGCCAGATAAGCCGAAATCAGAATCAAACTTGAAGAGACCCAGAAGAGGTCAAAACAGAAATAAGTCAACAATCAAGAGGAAATTAAAAAAAGACTCGTGACACTTTGCATAAGGCAATAAGAATGCAGACGGAAGCATGGACTCTCTCAGATGGGGGGAGTTGATTACATAATTCCAAAAGAAGAGCATGCATTCATGTATGAAGCAAGGATTATGAGGGAGATAATCCTAAATAATATGATCCATTGAGGATTATGAAGTATCTATCCATGTTCCCATTGATAGTAGCAGCCATGAAAAGCAACATGTGTTCAGTTTGACTTTAGAAGAAGTCTTCTTCGAAAAGAAGCCTTAAAGTATCCTTGGTTGTCCATCTACATCCATGATCCTAGAATGAAAGGAAGAAGTTGGAATCTTCAGGGCATGGAATCTATAGAAAACTCCATGAACCCAAGAACTAAAGAGAAACATGAGGAAGAATATGAAGATTCCTAGAGAGAAAGAAAAGCCAGAACAACCAGTTATTATACCGAGAATCACAAGACTACCAGTTTGGTTTGAACCCACTAGAAGCAATCAAGCAGAAGAAATGGAAGTTATGATGAAGAACAACATATGTAAGAAATTGTGAGAAAAGATTATGAATGGAAGCATTGCGAGATTCAGAACTAGAGGTTCTTCCAAAAGGAGGAGAAGACTATGATAACAACTTGTTCCCGTAAAYCAGATACACCTCTATCTGAGCTATTATATCTCTTGCAGTATCCATGGATTGAAGTTTACATCAGTTGGCTGTAAAACAATGTTCTCCCAATAGAGCATTTGAGGAAGAAGCTTATGTAAAGCAATCTCAAGTTTTTGAAGTATACCAGAAAGAGACCCATGTATGCAGATATAAGAAGACCTTGTATGGATTCAAACAACTTGATGCAGAGTATCTCATATACAGTAGAAGTGTGGTGAAAAATTTCCATGACAGAGACAGTGTATCAAAATATATACTTAGAAGTTTGGGATGATGGATTGCTAATCTATGGAAAACTCCCATGATGACAGAAGAAGTGCTACTTGTATATGTTTCAGTTTGAGCCTTGCCACGATGTCATGAGCTAGCAGTAAACAAAAGTGTTGAATTCAACCATGATATATATTGTAATGATCAGAGATACATGAAGTCTTCAGAGAAAACTAATGTTTCATAAGAGACCAAAGTACATTGAGATCAAGCATTACATTCTTCGTGATGAAGTCCAGAAAGGAGAAGTGGTTCTCCAATATATCTCCACAAATGAGCATATAGCAAATATTTTGATAAAACCTCTGTCCAAGATGAAAATCTTGCAAGTTGGGGCTCGTGGAGACGACTTCCTTATTGAAAAAGGAAGAGATTACTCCCAGGTTGGGAGGGAACACTGATGTGTTATTGATTTATGGATAATAATTTTTCAGCTCGAAAAATGGTCCAGGATGAGCAGTTCCTTTCCAGTTCGGAAAGTGGTTTGAGATTTCTGACGAACATGGATTTTCCAGTTCGGAAAATGGTCCAGATCGGACAGTCATTTTCGTAATAAGAATGGTTCGTTAGATTGTTGATGTACCATAGACATCGATTCCCCCTATGGCCAGTGTGGGGGAATGGTCTAGGACAGTCATTCTTCTTGGTAGTGACTCTGAGTAGTGGTCAAGTAGAATGGTCAGCCTCGTCGGGCATTCATTCTTTCGAAGTTCACAGTTGTGAGCAGTTTTGAAGAATGGTTCGTTTTGGAGGTTGGTACAGGATAGTCATTTCCATTAGGAAATGGTTTGGACAATCATTCCCTAGGGCAGACTCATTCTATCCAGGTTGCACTATGGTTAGTGCCGGAGGAATGGCCCAGTTAGGTGAATGGTCCAGTTTCAACAATTAGCGACAGGAATTCCCTAGGGCAGACTCATTCTCTCTAGGTTGCACTATGTTTAGTGCTGGAGGAATGGCCCAGTTAGGTGAATGGTCCAGGCTCAAAAATCAGGGACAATTATTCTTCTATGCTTGAGAAGAATAGTCCAGATAGCCCATGGCTGATGTTTTACTTTCTGACAACAAATGCTCTTCCAGATCTCACAGATGTGAGTGGAAGAATGGCCCATATGACTCAGTTGATATCATGATGTTGTTTCTATGCAGGTTGATATCAGATGATATGATTGCTATAGAGACTGTATGTCTCTGGACAATAGATGTATGCTACTGTGGTGGAAGTGTTCCACTGGTTGTGACTATGTTTCACCGATTAAGTAGTCGTGTGCCACTTGGTGTGGTTGTGTACCACTGGATAGTAGTTGTGTACTACTATGGATAGACACAGTTGTGTTCTATTGAATGACATTGTTATGATTTCCATGAAGACTATCACCAGTGTTGTAAATTATTATCAGCTAGATGGATAGTCAGTATATTGGTGGACAAACATTATCCAGGAGGAAAATGGTCCATGACATTTATTCTTCTAGGACATATGTCTAGATTAGAAGAATAGTCCTTGTAGCCCATGACGTGGCTTCCAACATCTGTTGAAATAGTTATTCTTCTAGGACATATGTCTCGATTAAAAGAATGGTTCTTGTATCACTCTGTGGAGTGAGTAACTTATTCAGTATCATGCCTGATTACTTAGATGGAGTATGGCTTTGAGAGATGATGCAGTTGATGATAATGATGAGGGTGCTCGTGATCTAATCATGAGATAGCATGTATGGCTATGACGATGTTACCGATTGAATGGTATGTTTGTGCTCAAGACCATTGCTTTCAATACCTCCCTAGCCAGGAGGGAGTGTTGATATTATGGTAGTTGCGGGAGGTATTAACCTCCATGTGTAACCCTGACAAGAATAGAATATTCCGAGAAGCAAGAAGAAACCCTAAAGCTTTGGACATAACCCTAGAAGACAAGTCGGCTAAAGGAAATATTTAATATTGAGTTTTTAGCGTCCAGAATGAGAAGTCAGCCCAGACAGCTAAGGAGAAGTAGTATAAATACAGGATGCCAGATTTAATTTGATACACACAACTCACAACTGCAGAAATGTAAGAGTGCACAATGCAGAAACTGAGTAAGTGCGCAATTCTGGAGAGTAGCTGCAACTGCGGCTGCAACTACTGCAACCTGTATTCTCGGTTTAGGCTTGGAGTTTCTATTGGTTATGGTTTGGAATTTCTGCCTTGTGTGCTAGCTCTGGAGAGAGGTATGCTACATTGATTGGCTATTAGGCCTAGGGTTTGCTTCTAGAATTATTCTCTGTCAAGGTTAAGGTGCTTGGGGTGGCTTCAACCTATGGTTGGGTGACAATATTGCTATATTGTCTATGGTTAAACATGCACACCTATTATTTCTAACACTAACATCCCTCTCTCTGTCGTGGGATCTAGCTTTGTCCTCTTCTCTGAGGGGACATGAGAGAAAGTTGAGCACCCAAATATGCGCAGGCGCTCAACATCAGGCCTACTCCCATTGAAGGCCTCCTCGGGAGTCTTCCTCCCCAAAGCTCTATGGGGACTCCTATTCTGCAGATATATTGCAGTGCTAAAAGCCTTTGCCCACAAGTAGAATGGAAGTGCTTGATCATGCAACATCGACCTCGCTGCACCAACTATGGCCCTGTTCGTCATCTCTGCGACCCCATTCTGTTGTGGGTTGAAAGGAACGATCTACTACCTTTTGATACCTTGCTTGGTACAAAACTCTGCAAACTTAGTGGAGGTATACTCACATCCATTGTCTGACCGCAAAACCTTGATCTTCTTTCCTATCTGGTTCTCCACAAGAGCTTTGAACTCTTGGAACATCTTGAAGACCTCACTCTTGGTCTTCAGGAAAAAGATTCAGGTCTTCCTCGAGTGGTCATCTATGAAAGTAACATAATACTCCCAACCACCCAAGGAAACTCGTGACATGGGTTCACACACATCTGTGCGTATCAAGTTTAGTACCCCAACTGATCTACTTTCATTGTTGGGAAGATAATCTTGGTGTACTTCCCAAGACCACACCCTCTGCACACCTCCTGATGCTCAATGTTGAACTGTGGCATACATGTCACAATCTCTCTCAGAGCTCCATGGTGCAAATGAGCCATCCTACGATGCCATAGCATGCACATTTGACTACTACTGATGCTACTCGTCAAAGCATACAAGGGTTGGAAAAACAATATGTACATGTTCCCCTCTAGTGTTCCAATCACTCTGCCATAAGTGATATTAGACCCCTTAGGGTGAATGAGGACCTCTGTCCCTTTGAAGGACACCTCAAACCCCCTATCCTGGATGGAGGAAACTGAAATGACATTCTTCTTCAACCTTGGGACATACAATATATCCCTGAACACCAAGGGTGGCATACACTTCCTTTGAAATGATATTGTGCCACACCCAACCGCTCTGACTATGGTGTCATCTCTAAGCATTATCTTCAACTTGATCTCCATATCTCAGAGTTCTGTGAAGTGCTATCTCACACCTGACATGTGACTCAATGCTCCACTGTCAATGTACTAGACACTGGATGGCGACTCAACTGTCGAACAACAAACTATCAAGGAGCACTCCCTCTCAAATTGAGATGCAAACTCCTCCTCCTCTGTTGTTGCTGCAATACCACCTTGCTTCTTCTTCTTCTTCTTCTTGGGACACTGTCCAACATAGTGCTCCATCTGGTTACAAGCAAAGCATCTCACTTTTCTCATATCCCTCTGTTGCTCACTTTCTCTATGTTGTTGCTTGGCCCCACCTTTGGGCCCCTACTTGGTCTTCTTTTTGCCCTTAGCCACAAGAGCAAGATCACCCTCATCACCATCCTCACCCTACTGCTGACTAGAAGATCCAAGGCCAACTCTAAGCTCCTCCTACACAAAGTCATCCCAGAGCCTCTCCCAACTAGGCATATGCTCTTTATCCACGATGCCTCATACAAAACTCTCCCAAGATTTGGAGAAGTCATTTAAGGTTGTCCTCACCAACTCTGAGGGATCTACTATCTCGCCAACCAGTCCCAACTCATCACGAATCTGAGAAAATCTCTTGAGGAATGAGGTCATTGTATCTGTCTTTGTCATCTTGGTGCCCCATAGCTTCTCCTTGAGTACCATCTTCCGGTTCTGGTTAGGGCTCTAGTAAAGACCACACAAGAATTGCCACATCTGAAATGCAAAGTCCTTACCAGACACATGAGGTATGACATGGTCCTTGACCGTATCAAGGATAGTCCTCTTGGCCCCGATGTTCCTTTTATGGAACTCAACCATGAGAATTGCATCTTTAGGAGGTACTATGAGATTCTCCATAGTGTCCCATAGCTCTCCCTCCTCCAAAATCAAGACTATCCTGGCCTTCCATGAAGACCAATTCCGAGCCCCCGCTAGCCTATCCTCCACCCTCAAACCTACCACTGCCATGGCTTCCATCTGATGTTAAAATTGATAAACTCTGACCAAGTAAAATTGAGCAACATTGAACAACACAACAAAGCCTCCAACACACAAGACTCAAGTGTGAAATGAAGCTTCCACACAAGTGAAAAATCTGCCAATTGTTTGCCACAAAAATTAGCCATTGCTTTTTCCCTCAGGTTTTGCACCATGAAGAAATTTGAGGATCCTAAGGCTACCCAATAGGCCCGTCATATGACCTCTTGTTGGGCACTAAGTTCAAGGCACTTTCAAACCGTTTTCCTCATTATTTTAGGACTGTTTTCTCGCTGTCTAAAACAACCAACAATTCTTAACTTTACCCACTGAAAAATCTGCCTTAAGCTTATGATTGCATGATCTTTTGGTGCCTCTTTGTGAAGGGGTTTATGTAGGATAGTTTTGCTGTCCAAATTAGCTCTTCACATACATCAAAACATACAATACTCCTCTAGGATCTTTAACACCTACTAAGCTGAAAGTAATAAGCAAACCATGACAAATGAACACATGTGTTTTTGGTCAACATGACCCTGGAAAAAACCCCAGGGGGAAAACCAGTAAGAGAGATAGATATATTATGGAGATCTGAAAGTAAATTCTACAAGAAGGAAAAATACAAGGGAACCTGATACAAAGACAAGCTCTTCTCAAACTTGCAATGGAGTCCCTTGAACTTGTGCCTGCTAGATGATGACTGGCACCCCCTCTTGGTTGCCACATGCATGGAAGCCAGTGCCCTTGACTCTAAGTGCGCCCCTGATTCTAAGTGCACCCCTTGCTTCCACAAAATCTCCCAATTGAAATAACACTCCAAGCCAACTAGTATGTGCCCCTTCTTGCCTTAGTGTGCACCCTCCACAAGCAAATGTGCCCCTTGAACTTTGCTTGTGCGCCCTTGCAAGCTAGTTGCGCCCTCACTCCAATGAGTGCACCCTCCTTCTAGCTCACTCTCCACAGGCGTAGAACCTCAAGATGGAGCGCCCTTGCCTCCCACAAGTGCGCCTACATAAGCTTCCATGCTCTTCCTTCAATGGTGCGCCCCCTTTCTCTCCAAACCCTCACTTCCTCTCTTCCTCTCCTTCACTCTAATCTCAAGAGTGAACAATTAGCCTCCTTTTCCCTCCTTTGACACCTTTAGCCTAATCCTTAAGGCTAACTTAGAAAACCAAGGGCTTAGATTAGATCTAAGCCTTTCTCCAAAATGAATGGATGAGATTAGATCTCATAATTCACTTAAGTTTCCATAGTTCAGTTTATGTTCATTAATTCACACTAAGTGAATTTAATGTCACTTTATGACTTAAGTGAATAAAGTCACTTTAGACTTAAGTGAATAAAGTCAAAGTGAAATTATAACATAAAGTACAAGCATGAGGGTCAAACTTCCCCCCTTTTTGTGTAGAGACTCATAAACACAAGGGGACCACTTTC
The DNA here is from genome assembly GCA_000966675.3 of Picea glauca. Taxonomy (NCBI): domain Eukaryota; kingdom Viridiplantae; phylum Streptophyta; class Pinopsida; order Pinales; family Pinaceae; genus Picea; species Picea glauca. Next base: position 151,879 of record JZKD02S1674808.1, read on the forward strand.
CAAGGTACCCAAATCTCAACATTGAATGCCCCTTTCTTTGTTAGATATGTGAGGGGTGTAGCCAATTGTGAAAATCCCTTAACAAACCACCTGTAGTAGCTGCAAATCCCAAAGAACCCATGTAAGTTTGAAACATTTTTGGGCGGTGGCCAATCCAGAAAAGCCTATATTTTTTCCCTATGCACTTGTATTCCATGAGCACTGACTACATGTCCCAAGTATAAGATTTTTGTCATGCCAAATTCACACTTCAACTCTTTGGCATACAAATATTGTTCCTCCATAATGCTCAGGATCTCCTCCAAATGTGCCAAGTGTTCCTCCCATGTTCAACTATATATCAAGAGATCATCAAAGAATACCAATATAAACTTTCTTAGCTACTTTTTGAAGATGTGATTCATACAGGATTGGAAAGTAGTTGGTGCGTTGGTCAGACCAAATGGCACGACCAAAAATTCGTAATGCCCATAATGGCATTTGAAAGCAGTTTTTGGAATGTCCTGCTCTCTGAGTCTGATCTGGTGGTACCCCAATCGAAGATCAATCTTCGAAAAATATATTGCCCCGTGTAACTCATCCAATAGCTCATCTATCCCAGGGATTAGGTACCTGTTTTTTATCGTCTTCTTATTCAAGGCCCTGTAATATGCGGAAGTTAATATTGGATCCACTGAGAATCTGAAAATGAAAAATATTGGCAAAGGAATATCATGAAAGGAAAGAAAGGCAATTGAAAATCTTATTAGAGGATTCAAGGATGTATTTACCTTCTCCTATGATGATTTGAAGGCCTACAAGGGATATATAATTCAACACACCATACCCTTGAAGGAAGGTACCAAGCCATTTCGATAGAAACTGAGATAGATTCATCCGAAGGTGCCCCACCTTGTTCAGAAGGAATTGTAGAAATTGTATGAAGCAAGAATCATCGTTCCCGCAAGACATTCTACTTGGATTTCCAATTTAGTGATAGTGCCAAAGAAGTCTGGTGAGATAAGGCTTTATGTGGACTTCATAAATCTTAAAGTAGCATTCGAGAAAGATAATTATCCATTATCGAACATGGAAAATCTACTACATAGAATCACAAGATCAAAGATGTTGTCATTTTTGGATGGTTTTCCAGGTTACAATTAAGTTTTGGTGAACAAAGATGACTGGCATAAGACAACATTTACCATGCCTTGGGGCACTTATGAGTATTTAAGGATGCCCTTTGGTCTAATGAACACAGGTGCTACCTTCCATAGAGCCATGGATTATGCATTCAGAGAGCTCATGGGAAAAATAATTGAGATTTATCAACATGACCTCACAATGTTTTCAAAGGACAAAAAATCCCGTGTCGATCATCTTAGACATGTATTTAAAAGGTGTCACAAGTACATAATCTCGTTGAACCAAAATAAGTTAGTATTTGGGGTTCTTGAAGGAAAGCTTCTTGGGCATATTGTTACAAAAGATGGGGTGGAAGTTGATCTCAAGAGGATAAAAGGAATTAAGGAAATTGCCCTACCCTGCACACAGAAGTCTTTGCAATATTTTTTCAGCCAGATCAATTTCATCCAAAGATTCATCCCAAATTTTGTCGAGATAACCAAGCCTATAGCGAAGTTGTTAAAGAAAGACAATTTTCAAATGGGATGAGGACAGTAAGACAATCTTCGAAATTATCAAGGAAGCTATTGTAAAATCTCCAATTGTAGTAAGTCCAAATTATTCCAAGAATTTTCAAATTTTTTCTTTGGCTTCTAATGATATAATTGTAGGTTTGTTACTTCAAAATAATGATCAAGATGAAGAACAATCTAAACCCTTTATGAGTAAAGTTCTCAGAGATGTCGAATTGAAATATCCCATTATGGAGAAGTGAGCTTATGCTTTGGTCAAATCCTTGAAGTGTTTCATAACGAATGTTGAATATTCCAAGGCGATTGCTTATGTTCCCCATCTAGTTGTAAAATATATCTTGGCTCAACATGATTGTTTGGGAACTAGAGGCAAGTGGGTGACTAAGATTTAGGAATATGATTTGGAAATTATGCATGTTATCTCTCGGATTCTCCCTAGAGGAAAGGTCCAACCTCTCTAAGGGGAAAACCTAAGGACACTGACAGGTAGGCATCCCACTGTCACCTCAACAACCTTGTTTATGCACTTCTAGGCCAGGGTCACTAACCTAAGGAGGGGATCCTATACTGTCACATTGAGTCCTATCATTGTAAGTAAGAAAAGGTGAGGACAAGGACCAACGTTGACTTGGCCTTAACGTCTCTAAAGGTTTGATTCACTGAAACACGAGAAGACAATATTGAATGACGTTCATTCACATTCTATCATTCGCAACAACCAAAAAGGAAAAACAATGAAGTGTCTCTTAGTTATTTCATATGCATCCATGGTCATTCAATTGCTCGTGAAACAAATATGTTATAGGAAAGACCCAAAAAGTAAAGAAAAAGGCTTCCAGTTAAAAGGTGTGCCATATGCTACAACCCTCAAATATATCCATAGGTTTGGACACCCACGGTACGAGAGAGTAATCTTCTCGAATGTTGTTTTTGGTGCACTGTGACAGTGCGACGGTCGAATGCTTAGTTTCGGGATGCCTAGGGGGACTTCCGATATACTTGAAGGTACATGGAAGTGAAACTCCAGGTTTAGGTGTTGTCTAATGCAATACTACTCGAGTGGGTACCAACAAGGGTTACATGGAATTACAACACGGCAAGATAAATCTCTAAGCAACCCTCTGAACTCGCGTGTATCCTTGCGTGTATTGATCCCAAACTGTAGTATTAAGCGCTAAGCGACAACTCCTTTTTGTTATTTATAGATGTCAAGTGCATGTCTCTAGCCTAGATGACTAAGAGTCTTGCCAAGAAATGTGATAATGTCATCATTACTCATATTTAAACATGAAATTCTTGAAGAATAAAGAAAAATATTCAAATCGATATATTCCCCACGTTTATGCATCAACAAAATTTTCAAAGCTTGAGATCCAATGCATAATTACGTTCAGCGCATGCAATCATTAATTGTTTGCACCAAATAAAACTATAAAGTTCTCGAGGTAAAAGTTGATTCATCATACGCATTTTAAATCATACTTTATTAACAAAGTACAACCTCGTAAATGTTTAATGTGGAGCTCATTAAATTATATACCCAAATTACATTTTACCTTTCAAAGAGAGAGCATGTAATCATTATCCACAAAGTATGAACATTAAATAGACCACGTCCCCATAAGATTTCATTAAAGCATTAAATGTAATCTCAAAGGGCAAGGTTTATTATGTGTCAAATTGTCAATATACCATTTATTACCATTCAACCATAATCAATGTAAGTTTCTGTGTTTGATTATTTATAATAATCAATGGCAAAAATTAATTATTGACATTCACAAACACATTTATACCAATTAGCTTAGTCACTCAACATCATACGTCCATTTTATATATCATGAAATAGTGAGCTTTGAAAAAAGAATTATGACCCAATGCAATTTAAAAAAAAAATGAGTATTATGGCTCATTTATAAAGTTAAATCCATCACATATATATGGGTCTAATGGTTAAGAATATGTGTTTTCTGTAGAGTATGTATACCTCAAATGGTTGGGTGGAGAGGTCCCTTGTCCCACAAACAAAGAGGTCTTATACACCAATTTGATGTGGCTTGACCATGACTTTAAAAATAGATTATTATTATTATTATTAAATATACCTTAACTAAAATATTGTCTAAAAAAAATGAACCAACTGACACAGTGACAATGTTAGTGAAGCAAAATGCCCTAGCAATGATAAATTAACACGGTTTAAAGGGCTCGAATGGAAATGATTTAAAATTTGAACCATAGTAATTAAAATCTGATCCGAGCCATAGGCTGATCGATGTGCGGAACATTACGCTAAGGTTTAGAGCGAAGATACACCCACGATGCAGAGAAATAATCCATGCAATTCGTGAATTTGGGGACGGACCGAAACAGATCGTAGGTTTTGCTGCCTAATCCGATGGAGAAAAGAAGTGCGCTACCACTTACACATAGATCGAACTGTAGCAAGTAGACAGGTCGCGATATTTTTTGGGGGCCGAGGACGTCAGGATAGAGTGCATTATAGCAGGTCACGATTTACCTCAGGATTGAGTCGAAAGGGAAAGCAGATCGAAGGTTGTACAGATCACGATTTTGGGTGAAAAGTATTAGATCGAGGGTTTGTTTTATGTCACGATTATTGAGTTCAGGTTCCAGATTGAGCGATTCTAGAGTTATTGTTTTCTTAAAGACGAGAGAAATGAGATGCAGCTCGACTTTGACAACCCTACTACCCTTAAAAAAAATCGGGATAGTGATCCAGTGATGCGAAAATCTCTTATACACAGTGTTAGAGAATAGGAAAATCCGCGTAAATGGTATCGTTCGGGGGTTATCAATGTCTGAAAATCAAAATAAATTTATGAAGAAATAAATCCCCCAAAAATGAAGAAATCCCTGCGATCTGGGTTATTCTTTTCCCCTTTTTTTTATGACATGATATCCGATTTTTTTTTTTTAAATAAGGCAGTAAAATGTTGGATTTAAAACCACAAGTATGTATACGGTTTGTGACGTATACATAGATTCCATATATATACGGTTTGTGACGTCAAACTGCAAACAATTATAAATCAGATCCAGATTCCAGCCATTGCTAACCCTACAAAATAGTCTTGAAAGCAGATTAGCACCAGGGATAATTTTAAGGATGGAAATTTATTTTGAAATGTAGAAATCTTGGCGAATCTCGTACTTTATATCTCAATTATAAATGTTTGGCTATGTTTTTGTTAAAATATTCAAATTTCTAAGGATTTTATATAGTTTTTATAAAATTTTGACTATTTTTCAGGTAAAATAATTTTGTCCTATAGAATTTGGGAGAATAATTTTTAGAATGGTGAATCTTTTTTTGGGAAAAGCATGGAAAATTAGTCCATGGGCGAAATTTAGCCTTTAATTTTTTCCTTGATTAGCACAAGAAATTTTGAATAAAAGATGAATCGTTAAAGTTCAAAAAATATTAAAATTGGACGGGAAGTATTAAAGGGGTTTCTTTTTATTGAAAAAATTTCATAAGGAAAAAGGGTCTGCCATTGGGCTATGGGGTCACTCAGATCCAAGGTAATTGATAAAAAATTGGAAAAACCACCAGACTTAGTGCAACTAGAGTCTAGGCTAGATGGGGTTGAATCAATCACTGTAAACAACCAACCATATGCTAGTATTCAACGATAAAATTTAGACATGATAGAAAGAAATCCTTAGATCTTCTCTAAATATATCTGAGACAAACAAAAAAGTAAGGGGTTAGAGTTACCTCCTAACTCCTTAACTCGTTCCTCTAACATGCTTTATTCTCCACTTCAATATTAAATATCTAAGCTACCCTCCATTGAAGCAATAAATTCACCCAAGAAAATGAAAGACAATAACTTGCAGCAAAATATCCCTTTCTTAATCTCCAATAAATTTCCATCAGTTTACAAATGAGAAGTCCTTCCCTTTTATAGATGAAGAGGAGGTCTGAAACCACTTAAAGACCATGGTAAGAAAATAATACCATGGGTAGAATAAAAAACCATGAGCAAAATGTTATTTAGATGTGCTCTTACAAATATAAATATGATTTTTCAGCTTTTCATGGTGCACACCCTTTAGGAAAGGGTCAAAGTGGACTAAAAAACCCAACATGCTACTTTTTTAATGGGAAAAATCATGTGTCAAATCAAAATTCGCCCTTTAACTTAAGTTGTGAATTAGGCATGTGCTCAAATAGGAAATTAGCGCTCCACAGATCAAATAATACTCCAATGTGTAATAATCACCTAAGACGATGGGTTTAGCCCCCCTAGAACATCAATTTGTAGTTTCCAAGTGACAATTTCCTAGTAAGTATAACAATTAAATTAATTTTGACACTTTCCTAAGTTTTACCTAGGGAAACTTTATTAATTGTATTAATTGAGTCCATTCCAAGGGAAAACTCACATTTCCTAAGTTTTCAAGAAAGAGATGGGCATTTAATGAAGTTAGTGATGGAAAGAGAAGGGGGGATGATCATGTGATGCTTCTCAAATTTGTAGACATGCGTAGATCAATATTTTTGGCTCTAGCTTTATTTTAGCTAGGCACTTTCTTTTTTATAGTAGCCTACTTGAGGGAGTCTTACTACTTCGGTCTACGCACACTTCCCCTTTCTTTTCTTTTGTTTGATCATTTTTTAGGTCCCTTTTTCTTTAGATAGGCATTTTGCTCTTAGGACTTTGAAAGGGGGGAGGACTACAGTGAAATAGTTGTACTTTGTTTGCTTTACTCTTCACCTCTGTATTCTTTATAGATTTATTTGATTTAGGCCTTTTGACTCCGACATTTTCTTCTGACCTTTGAGAAAACATACATGACGAGATGTTATTTTTTTAATGCGGATGGAGATGGATAGTTAGGGAGATGAAAAATGCTTATATATGGTTAGGATGTGGATTGCACTATCCAGTCTAAACGCCTAGTAATGCAAGTAACCTTAGGGTGGACACACTTCTAACAAATAAGATGTTTCTCAGAGTAATGCAAGTGATAAGATTTTGTAAGTTATGACATTCTAATCATAGTCGCAAGGTAAATACAACTTCACGACATACCAGAGGGTTATATCTTCATGTCTAGGTAAGTATTACACATGGAGTGTCTATGGAGTAACTTGGAGTATCAAGTTGCGCACTGATATCTGAGCATTTGCAAGAAACACGTCACGGTTCGTCGAGTAGTCATCATGTCTCAATTGGAGAATGAAATGACTCATTTTGGATATGAGAAAAGATGCATGATATCTCATGTAGGCAAGTACATGATACTGTTGTGAGGGTATCCAAAGTTTGCTACCCCTGAGAGGGTATTAGTGCCCATAAAAATATTCGCCATTTTCCATGGTTTTTCCCAAAAAAATATTCACCATTCTAAAAATGATTAGCCCAAGGATGGAAATTTATTTTGAAATGTAGAAACCTTGGCGAATCTTAATGGTCCTTTATATCTCAACTATAAATGTTTGGCGATATTTTGTTTAAATAATTCAAATTTCTAAGGATTATATATAGTTTTTATAAAATTTTGGCAATTTTTAAGGTAAAATAATTGTCCTATAGAATTTGGGCGAATAATTTTTAGAATGGTGAATCTTTTTTTGGGAAAAAGTATGGAAAATTAGCCCATGGGCGAAATTTAGCCCCTAAATTTTTCCTTGATTAGCACAAGAAATTTTGAATAAAAGATTAATCATTATAGCTCAAAAAATATTAAAATAGGATGGGAAGCATTAAAGGGGTTTTTTTTTATTGAAAAAAAATTCATAAGGAAAAAGGGTCTGCCATTGGGCTATGAGGTCACTTAGATCCAAGGTAATTGATAAAAAATTCCATTGGTGTATTTCCTCACCAGGGGCTGGGGAAGAACCACCGGATTTAGCGCAACTAGAGTCTAGGTTAGATGGGGTTGATTCAATAACTGCAAACAACCAACCATATGCTAGTATTCAACGATAAACTTTAGACATGATAAAAATAAATCCTTAGATCTTCTCTAAATATATCTAAGACAAACAAAAAAGTAAGGGGTTAGAGTTACCTCCTAACTCCTTAACTCGTTCCTCTACCATGCAATATTCTCCACTTTAGTATTAGATATTTAAGCTACTCTCCGTGAAGCAATAAATTCACCCAATAAAATGAAAGACAATAACTTGCAGCAAAATATCCCTTTCTTAATCTCCAATAAATTTCCACCAGCTTACAAATGAGAGGTCCTTCCCTTTTATAGATGAAGAGAAGTCTTGAAACCACTTACAAGACCATGGTAAAAAAAAAAAACATGGGTAGAATAAAAAACCATGAGCAAAATGCTATTTTAGATGTGCTATTACAAATAGAAATATGATTTTTCCACTTTTCATGGTGCACACCCTTTAGGAAAGGGTCAAAGTGGACAAAAAAACCCATTGTGCTACTTTTTTGATGGAAAAAATCACGTGTCAAATCAAAATTCGCCCTTTAACTTAAGTTGTGAATTAGGCATGTGCTCAAATAGGAAATGAGCGCTCTACAGATCAAATAATACTCGAATGTGTAATAATTACCTAAGACGATGGGTTTAGCCTCCCTAGAACATCAATTTGTAGTTTCCAAGTGACAATTTCCTAGTAAGTATAACAATTAAATTAATTTTGACACTTGCCTAAGTTTTACCTAGGGAAACTTTATTAATTGTATTAATTGAGTTCATTTCGAGGAAAAACTCACATTTCCTAAGTTTTCATGAAAGAGATAAGCATTTAATGAAGTTAGTGATGGAAAGAGAAGGGGGAAGATCATGTGATGCTTCTCAAATTTGTAAATATGCGTAGATCAATATTTGTGTTTCTAGCTTTATTTTAGCTAGGAACTTTCTTTTTTATAGTAGCCTACTTGAGGGAGTCTCACTACTTCGGTTTACACACACTTCTCCATGAGATTTGGGGTACATGGTGTATGTTCAACCCTTGGATGGTTCAAAATGGATTGGTGCATGGGAGATGGTCCATGATGGATTTGCACTATGGAGACAACCTTCTCAATGATTGCTTGACCTCAATTAGGTGCTATCTTCGCATTCTTGCCTTAGGCATTGGAGTTCTCTTGACAGTGTGGTGGATGCCCTTCATTGTGGCCACATGGAGAGTTCACTTGCTTGGAGAATGCCCTACTTCGTCAGAGGAGTGTTGTGCCTCTTGGAGGAGGGAATTAGGCCCTAGATAGCATTGGGTTACTTGGATTCTTGTTTGGAGGCTTGGAGTTGGCTCAAGGACGCTTGGGCTGCGATAATGTTCTTGCAGGGGGTAGTTGACCCACTGGAGTACATTGCTTAGGAGGAACGATGGAGTCCATGGAGGCTTCTGATGGGAGATGTGGACATACCTTGTGTAGCTACATCATCTTGGAGTCCTTATTGTGTCGACAATCACCTTAGAGCATGACATGTGTACCTTTGTAGTGGAGGGCTTCACTTGGGTTGGTATACATGAGTTTATTCTAGGTTTCTTGTAAGGGCTTGGGCCTACATTTTATTGTTGGCCTCCCTTACCTCTCATATATATAGAAGAAAGAGAGGTCCTTTCATTCATTATCATTATCATTGTATCCCTTCTCTTTGTACTTGTCTTCCTTGAGTGATTCACTAGGGTTGATGAGAAAACTCTAGGAGAAGTGTTACATGGGAGGAGGACGTCTTTCTTGGAGATTTTTCTTGTGACTAGGGTTTTCTCTTGTGAAGAAGAAGACGTTGGAGATGATGATTATATCACATACACACTCATCTCGTATTCACTCTTGTGCAAATATGTGACCTTGGAGAAGAGTGCGCACTAGTTTTCTCTCTCTCTCCCTCTTTGTCTCACTTTTTGTCTTCATTGATACTTGATCTCTCTCTCTCTCTTGAGTTGCTAGGGTTTCTTGGTATTCTTGAAGTATATTGGAGCATCTTGGAAGTTTAGGGTCAGGGTTTATTCCTTGGAGATTTGAGATCAGGTTTTTATGATAAAACCTTGGGGTATAATTGGTGGAGAAGAGGAAGAGAAAATGACGTCTTGCCTTGGAGGATTTGTTGGAGTGATTCTTGCGTGTTGGAGCTCCTTGGTTGAGCTAGGGTTTTTATTGTTTTCTCTCACTAGGGTTTTAGAGAGCTAGTGGGTTTGTACTAGGCTTGAGAGAAGGCTATGGTATGTGTATGAACTTCATCTTGAGCATATTAATGAAGTTTTCAGCTGTCCAAAACTTGTGTAATTTCCATATTTGATTTGCAGCCATATATGTTCTTCATGTGTTGTTATTTACAACTATATATATCTTGATGATTTGACTTATGTAAATGGAAAATTTGTTGAGTGATTTGACCTGATCATTGAAGAATTTAAGGGTTATTTTGCTGCTTCTATATGGGCTGTTTTACTGTTGTTATAAGTGCTACAAAAGTGAATTTTTAGATCTGGTTTATGTGAGATAAGTTGCCCTGGAAGGCTGAAACTTATCTAGATAGTTTGGTATCTTTTCTCCTTGGATTTCCTAGAAGATTGGGTTATTAGAAAGTGAAATACTGTAATCTTTCCTCCGTTGTTGTTTTATACTCTATTTCATAGCAGCCCTAAGGCTGAAAATTCACAGGGTTAAGATTTGGGAACCTCTAGTCACAGGGGTGAAATTTCTGTTTTGCATTAAAATCTTAGATGGCAAAGATTTCTACACGGATTTATGTTGTGTATAAGAAATTTTTTTTGCAAAAGAAATGAAATGGCCAAAACCATCCCAACATTCCCTTGATTGTGGTTAGAAGTCCAATATGGGCCCTTCCAACAGTAATTCATCCTGCATCTCAACTCAAAACAAGCACACTTGATCCCTTGAAGAAAAACCACATTGAGTTTGGTCTTTTGTAACAAATCTCTAACAAACATAATACATCGTGTAATAGTTATCCCTTTAACATTCCAAGATACGTGATAGAGCTTCATTTGGGGATTAGCCCCATGCTGAAACCATTGAAGCTGCTACATGACACATAATCACCCAAGGTGTGCGCTTGTCCCTTTGGAGATCTCATAGATGCATTCTTATAGGATTTAGGATGCAAAGAAGACCTTGTATCCCTAAGATGTTGATTTTCCTAGGCATGTGACCTGTGTTCCTTTGTTTTATTGGTCTTAACCTTCCAACCTTCGTCAACCTCCATAGCCCCTGGAATTGTATTCTGTGTTATCACACAATCTATACTTGCCCAAAGCCTAAAGGCAAGTAGGCCTAGATTGATGTAACATGGAGGTAGTCCTATCACTATCACCCTAATAGGATACCTTTTTCTATTTAGGAGGAGAAGAAACTCACTCCAAGGGAGATGTCCCAAGACTTTGTTGGTTGACGAAGAGTAAAAAGACCAGATAAAAAACCACCCCTCTCTCTAGGTCACTCAAGGAAAGAAATCACTTGGTAAGGTTTAAAGGAGCAAAGGAAAAGGAAATGAGTGATGCATGCCCTTTACCAATGAAACAACAAACGTTAGCAGCAAGCAATGATATTAATGTTTCAAATCAGTGACTTCAAGATATAAATATGCTACTGAAACACTAAAAGATGAAATGTATAGCAGCAACAAATATGTCTAGAGATTGCAAGCTATGATGACAAAAAATAATATAAACACTTTGCAAGTTTGATAGTACTTTGTCACTCACAATTTCAAGATTTAAAACAAGTCAATAAGTGACTTGAATAGGCTGTCAAAACACTTGCAACAACAGTAAAATAATAATTATGACAGCGAGAAAACCACTTCAGAAAAGTATTTAAATTAGGCAATTGAACAAACACTTTAGCATATAATGATAGTAGTTTGCCTAATACAAGTGTTGTGTGGTTTTATGGATAGTTTGAGGGCTGTTATGTTGATTTTTATTTATGCTAGGCTTAAGCACGAGGTTTATTTCAATTTTAGCATTTACTTGAACCATAAACAAATGCTGCAATAACCAAGATCACAAGAAGAAGTACCATGCACAAGAACACAAGAAATATCTTGGGAAACCCTTCTACTCAAGGGAAGAAAACACAACAATCCTTTGCTATATTCTCAAGAGAAGATCCCCCAACCATAAAACCCTAATGCACACAAGAGGGTGCTCTACTACTTTGAAACTTGTGCACAAGAGAGGTGCACACTTCAACCTTTAAAGTGTACTTGCTGAAATTCCGAAATGTCAAGTGACTTGTGTGTTTTCTCAATGGGTAAATCACCTTTATTTATACTAGACTGGACACAACAAAAGTGGTGTCTATTGGCACAATAGGGCTGACCTCAATATCTCATAAAATAATTAATTATAACAATAAACATTAATTATCTTTCACATATGGTGGGGCCGACTTGTACCCTTTACATCGCAATTAGGGTTACAGGTAAATCTTACACTTAGACAATATAGCAAGGGATCCACACGTCCACTAGTGCTCAACCACTAGGGACACGTTCACCTGTGCTTAGCCACAGGGACGTCATACTCAACAGAATCATCTGGACTACCACATCGTCTCAACTCTCACACAGAGGAGAACGATACACCTATCACATGGGCACACCCAACCACTGGGGGACGACTCAACTCTCACATAGAGGAGAACGATGCCTCATCACATGGGCATGCCCAACACTAGGCTCTCTCACAGGTCGACTCAACTCTCTCATAGAGGAGAAGGTATCCTGGAGAATGTCACCTGACGTTGCAAACATCAACACTCCCTCTCAGCTAAGGAGGAATTCTCCACCAAGCCAAGTCTCTCACGGAAGTACTCGAACTTCGTCCTGGCAAGTGGTTTGTTGTAGATCTCTGCAATTTGCTCATGTGTAGGAAGGTATTGCACGTGTACTGCTTTCCTCTGCACCATGTCTTTGATATAATGGTATTTGATCTCAATGTGTTTCGATTTATCGTGAAACACATGATTCTCAGAGAGCTTCACACAGCTCTGGTTATCACAATGAATAATGGTAATATAGGTTTGGATTAGCAACAGTCTTGTTGAAGCCCAAACTCATCAGGAATCCATCCATCTTCTCGTACCAAGCACGAGGTGCATGCTTCAGTCCATACAGGGCTTTCTTCAACCTGCACACATGAGATTTCTGCTCATGTATCACGAATCCTTGTGGCTGCTTGATGTAAACTTCTTCCTCAATCTCACCATTGAGAAAATTTGTCTTTACATCCATCTGATGTAGTTTCCAACCCATAGATGCAGCTAATGCAATGATCGTACGGATGGAAGTGTATCGGGATACTGGAGCAAATGTCTCCTCATAATCAATTCCCTCCACCTATGAGAATCCTCTGGCTAGAAATCTTGCTTTGTACTTCTCGACACTTCCATCAGCTGCATGCTTGATCTTATAGATCCACTTGGAAGTTACTACAGACTTCCCTTCTGGTCTCAGAACAATATCCCATATATCATTCTTCATGATGGACTGATACTCTTTTGTCATGGCATCTTTCCATACCTGCTGACCTATTGCTTCTCCATGACAAGAAGGGTCAATATCAATGATGTGACTCATGGATGAAACATAACTCGAAAATCTCTTTGGTCTCTTGCTCTCTTGGAATGTGCCTTGAGGAGTTGCATGTCCCTCTGCCTCTTGTAGAGTTTATCGAGCCCAGACATGCCTTTTATGGCCTACTGCAATGTCTCTAGGAATATCAACTGGAGCTACGGGATCAACTGGATTAACTGGATCAGTAATTGTCTCCCTCTGAATTGTTGAAGGGGGGGGGAAGGTACTGCCTCTTCCTTCTTCTCGTTGTTTGACTCCCTTTAAAGTCGGAAGGATAAACATCTTC
>JZKD02S1674808.1:189044-201358 GCA_000966675.3 Picea glauca
GGATTTGGTCCTTATACAATTACCGACATGATTAATCCACAATGGGGATTAATCCTAATAATAAAATAACAATAATAATAAGAATGCTCTTCGCAGTTACATTATTTCAACAGTCTATGTGTTCCTGTAGACTATAGTCAGGCACAAACAGGGAACAAAAGGGAGAAATAAGGGTGATTTGGTGGCTAAGTCAACAAAGAATTAGAACGAAAAGGTGCTAAAGGGGGACTTAATTAATTAATTATTCACCTTAGGAGGAAAAGCACCTAGCTTAAGTGAGGTCAATGGTGAATTAGATCGGGAAGAGTATAAAGGAAGGAATTCGACCTATTTCCTCATTATGCATTGTTATGATTTGATGTTGAGAGTTCCCAGAGGAGGAAGAGATTCGACTTATACTGTTTTGTGGATTTCTGGAGGAAACCACCACCATTGATCGGTTTCGGTGTTGAGAGACACACCCTAGCCCATCAGAGATACCATCCAGGTATTTCACCGTGCTATTCAGGAGTATCCAGTTTGCAGTGTTGCACAACTTAGCTAGTGAGGGCGCAAGGTCAGATAGAGGGTTTGTGTAGTTGCACGAGATCAAAGCTCAGATTGCAGTTTCCTTCTGACCCAGTTGAGATCCAGCCAGGGCGCATAGATTGAGCCACTTCCCATCAGATTCAGACAGTGGAATCCTTCAGAGCGCATCATTCAGCCAACTAGGGCACAACTCTTTTGGAAGGATAGTCGGGGTTATAGACAGAGCATCAGAGTAGATCTGGGGAAACCCTTCCGACCCAGTTCCACATTTGTCGGGGCGAACGTTTTGAGTCCTATATCATCCGATTTCGTTGGTGGAATCATTTGGACGCATCCAGAGAGTCCAGGAGATGCACAGACCCCCGAGGGACGAGATCCGGAGCATTAGAGGACAAATTTGCCATCCTACAGTCACCAGGATCAGTCTAGAGGCCAGGGCGCTTCTATTGGGACGGTTTCCATCTCATTCTGACGGGTATAGCCTTCCAGACGAGTTTTCCAGTTTGTAGCGGTTACCGTGCTTCTCCGGAACTGTCGATTTTGCCGATCTATCCGTGCATGCATCAGATCTGCCTTCATCTTCTGATCACGGGTATTTTATGTTATTTGCTTGTATTCCAGTGACGATCCATGAGATCTAACTGATGACTATCTTTTACATTTCCAGTATTTCATTGTATTTCCATGCTTGAATCTCATAATACGTATTATTGGGCCGTTGATGTTCCTTATTTCCGCATGCATCATATATATAACTGTTTAAACCATAATGTATAGAATGCACATGCAACAACCACAAAACATCTCAAGCACATAACTAAAACGCATCCAGAAACCCCTAGAATATCAGATCTCTGAGACAAAGCACTAGATACGTAGTAGATATCCAGATCAGCTGGATCAGGGATATTTTAGGCTATACCAAGCTACCCTAGGCAAATGCCCCCCAAGTATGAGAAGTGGCTGCCTAAGTTCACCGGTGCTGATGCAATCAGTGTCGAGGAGCATATGAGCAACTTTTGGGCATTTTTTCAGCTTCACCCCATTAGTGATGATGTTGAAGACTTGATCATGAAACTCTTCTCTACCACCCTCCTTGATGCTTCAAGACGTTGGTACAATAGTCTTCTTGATTGCAGTATTAAGACCATGGATAAGTTAGAAGAAGCCTTTCTCAAACGATGGAGTATCAAGGAAGACCCCAACATGCTGCTAACCAGGCTGAATACCCTTTGGAAACAAGAGAATGAGACCATTAGAGAATTCCACACTAGGTTTGAAACCCTATTGCAGAAGATCCCTGTGAGTCATCATCCAGCTAATAATTTCCTTGTTTACATTTACACAAAAGCTTTTACTGGTCAACTGGGGTATCTCCTCAGGGATAAAAACCCCCAAACAATCCAAGAAGCCCAAGAATTAGCTACAAAGATTGAGGACAACCTCCACTCATCCAAAATCGAGCCTTTCTCAGCCCCAAGGGTCAAAATGGACACTAAACCCAAGATAGTCCACAACACCGAGCCTTCTTTAGACATTTGTGTTAGCTTGGCAAAATTGCAGATCACTATGGATGGCATGTTGAAGAACCAAGAAAAACTGATGAATAGGATTGTCAACCTAGAAAGAGCCCAACATCAAGCACCAAGGGTTTCATATAAAGGTCAATTCCAAAAGGGGAACCAAGTTTATAGACCAAAGAATGATCAAGAGGTTCCTAATACTTTAGCTCCTACAAACGTCGTGGATGAAAATCCTTGGTGTTTGCAGTGTAGTGAAGCACACTGGGAGCATGAATGTCCCTACAACAATGGAGGTCATGACCAAGTAAACATAGTGGACCATATTATAGAGGGCTCCCAAATTTGCCTCAATATCTGCCCTGAGGAACATCAAGAGGGCATAAAAGAAGCAGCCAGGAAGGCTAGGATGGAAGTGATAAACAACTTAGACCAGGAATCAAGAGAGAAGCCGAAGAAACAAGAATTTCAGGTGTATAGACGAAAGAAGCTAAACCAACCTCTCTCTACCAATCCTGCAATAGCCCAAACAAAGCCTTCACCTTTGGACATTCTCCTTCCTAGAAACCCTTCCAAAACCGAAAGAGTAGACTTGAACTTTGATTTCGAAGGGGCGATATCCAAGATGCACGTGACTATCCCCTTAAGAGAAGTCATCAAGGTACCATCAGTTAAGGAAAGATTTGATAATTTCTTCAAGGGATCAGATGGACCAACGGACCCCCCTATCATGTTACAAGCTGATCACTTTAGGGTCCAGTATGATGAACATCCGCCTTTCTTCATGACCTTACTGATGAATAATAAGAGCCTCAACAATTGCATGCTGGATTCGGGGCCAGGTGCCAACATGATGTCTCTCAAGGTCATGCAACGTTTGGGCCTAAAAGTCACACGACCTTACAAAAATGTGTGTGGCTTTGAGTCTAGAGCCATACCCACACATGGGGTAATTGAAAATGTGGAAGTATGCCTTGAAAAATACCCTGAGAGAGTAATCCACATTGACATAGTGGTAGTAGACGTCCCAGATGTGTGGGCGATGTTATTGTCTAGAAAATTTGCTTCAATGCTAGGAGGCACTCTTGAGATGGACCTCACTTACGTCAATGTCCCTTTGAACAATGGAACAATAGGCTATCTCCCAAATGTGCCAATGACCAGAACCCATGTGCAAGAAATTATTACCCCCGTCAAAGATGACAAAGCACATGAACAAATCATGGAAAGTCTTCCTGAATTTTCTCTTGATGATATGCCCTTTGCAACGGAGGAAGACTTTGATCAAATACAATGGCCCAAGAGAGAAGATTACCAACAACTCCTAAACAAGTATAAAAACAAGGAAGTTGAGGCTGTAAAGTTACTAAAGAAGGGAGAAAGCGATATATTGATTCAGCTATCGCAGCAAGAAGTCTTCATAGTAGAATCCCACCCTCCTCCCTCTGCACAATACACCAGGGTTGTTCAGGAGACAACCAAATTCAGAACCAAAGAATACATAGAGGGAGACACAGTATGCATGTGGGATGCCAAGAAAGGGGAGCCTACTAATGTCAAAGGAAGTACTCAATTTTGGCCTGGACCTTTCAGAGTTGGAAGAAAGTCAGTTGATGATTCTTACTTCTTATCTACATTGGAGGGAAGAAGACATCCATTACCAATCAGCGGGCAACTCCTCAAACCCCACCAAGGGGGGGAACTTGACTTCACAGGTAAGTGCAGGTAAGTAGGCATTTGCATTCATTGTATATACCATTTTCATTTCATGCTAGAGTAGTGTGCTTTCACATTTGTACATATGCTTGTTTTTCGTTTTTATGACATATGAGCCGGGGGTGACATCACCATCCCAATTGATTCCTAACAGTCTTATGTTGAGATCAGGTAGGTCACAGGTTATGCCAGAGATGTTGAGGTTCTTATGCGCTCTACGGTGAGCACATGTCCCCGAGTTGGAGCCAGATGTTATCCCCCAGTTCAGGGATAACTAAGGAGATTATGTCTCGAGGCCCACAGGTCCTAGACATGGAGTACCGAGAGCTAGATTGACTTTGAGCATGGCCCTGGAGGGCCCATCTTTTCATTCTTCAGTGCCTCCACTTTGTCAGTAGCAATAACATCCGTCACCTTGGCCTGGTCCTGTAGTAGAAATGGATCTTGCTCCATGAGGTAATGAGTCTGGGTATCATGGTATGTGTCACTCTGATCCTCAAAACCTTTGAATATGTGCATTCAATTCTGTTTTTTGCTTCTAACGAGTGCTTGGATCTTATACCTCTCCACTTGACCATATCTGGGGGAAATGATAGGATCCCCTAGTAAGCTGGTACCCATAGGGTTTGAGTTGCCACTGGGGGGATTCATGAGAAGCCATCGTCCACTCCCACCATACTTACCACTTTCCATCTTTCTCCCACCCATCTATCCCATTACACTGGTCCGAGCATTGGGTTGGCAAAATATTTAAGGGTTGTACCTTACCTTGTGGGAAGAAGGGGCTAAAGGCCCAAAGGGTAAAAGTAGCTGGCAAAAGATAGAAGCCAAAGAATGAAACCTTGAGATGCTTCGCCCAGGGATCCCCGAGAAAGCAGTAAAAATCTTCTCAGCAAGAAATAGCCCATAAAAGTAATAAAACAAGGCCTAGTTAGAGGATAGGGGGTCTCATCACGAGCGAACCTATTAGGTCCATGGTCATGTAGCGGTATGACACTACCAACAGCTGGTCACCACGCCAGGGTAGTGGCTCTTGGTGGCATAGCCAAGAGAAAGGGGGTCCCATCACGAGCCAACCTTCTCCTTTTCATGAAATGCTTGTGGGTAACATTGCCACCACTGGTCACCACGCCAAGGCAGTGTCCCCTAACTAGCTTCTTGAAAGAAAAAGCAATAAAAATAAAGACAAAAGGCATGAATGGGCTTGGAAACATTTGCATCCATGACAGGTGCAGCTCACCCTCTATAGAGGCACCCACAGGTAAGCCATACATTTCCCTGCCATCACTGCACCCCTTGCCCAGACATCCCTTACCACCTCATCCACTCACATGGCATCGAATTGATTTCTCCCGAAAACATCCCACATCCAATGAGCATTAGCCCAATAGGACGTCCTAGCGTTTCCTCCAAACTTGGCTTGTAGATTAGTATAATGTCTTTGAGCACTTGTCCGGGTAAAGGGGGTTTTATGCACATGTTTAATAAACTTGATGATTAGATGTGATTGACATTGCTATGATCCCTGTGACTTATGAGCCCATGGAGGGCGTATCTGATGATGTTTTAGGACCATGCCCGATGGACAGGTTCCCTTATGGACAGGTACACATGGGGAGATGATCAGTTCAGACCTCCATGGGGCTAAAAGCCCACCAGATGGATGTTGAGACCCCAGCAGGGGGTAGAGACAGATTAGAGGATTGCACCGGACAAAGAGGAGGACATTCCACCAGAGGCAAGCTTGGCATACCCATACCCAAGGGGGTTGTGCCCTTTCCACCAGGACGTAAACCTTGGAAGGCCCATGACGTCACCTAGGACACCCATGATGTCACCCAATGCTTATGGAGGTTTTGGGAGGTAGTTGTGTGCCAAGTGGCACGTGTGGCAAGTTTCTAAGGCCCAAGAAGGCCTAAATTTTTGCTCCAGGAAGCCAACGTTGCCCTAAAAGGGCCTAACATGTTATTGTCCTTCTTCTAATTGCTAGCTACCTACTAGATTGTGCCAAGGAGCCGTTTTCCTTTTGAAGCCATTGCTAGGGCCTTGCCATTGCAACACCCTAGTATTTTGTCCTTCATCCTAGTCGATTTTATCTTATCATTGAGTTAAAGAAGGAGGAAAACCTACTAAGGCCTAGGGTTACCTACACCTTAGTAGCCATTTTCCCCTAGGGTTTGATGGTTGAAGCCTTGGCTTACCAACACTTCATCCATCAAATTCCTCTTGTCTTTGGCTCTACTATTATCATCTTGCTCCTTCAATACTTGCAACCACCTTTTTTTTACTTCATTTGCCCTATGAAAGCACTAGTCTAAGACCTCTTGCTTGAATGTTTTGATCACAATCTTCAAACATCCAAATCTTTGAACAACCTACTAACCCCTTCTAACCCTAGATTAGAATGATCCATTAACCTGCTTGCAGTTGTTACTAAAGTAAGCTACAACCATTTGATGCAGCATTAAAAGCTCATAAATCAATTGTAAAGGATGAATTATAGTTTGTCTTATATGCTTCTGCCAAATGCTAATGATATGACTTCAATGGTTAATGGTTATTAGTCATTTTGAAGCTAGTTTTAAGACATTTTATGTGAAGTATTGCCCTATGATCATTGTTGTTATAAGATTTATGTTTACTTCATCATATTCAACAAATTGTTTTATTTAAGAAAGACAATGGTTTTTATGAAGTGCTAACCAACAAGTACTCTTGCAAATCTATAGTTTTCCTGTTGCTTTGTTCCGGGCAGGTACACTTTCTGGTTTATCATTTCCTTATAGGTTGTTTAACCGTACTTTTTGATCGGTGGTGACTTGTGAGAGGGAACCTTTTACTTGGCCTTTATCCTTTGCCTTCTCAAAATCCCAGGTCACCGGCAATGTCTTCCCTGGGCCTACCACCCTAAATAGAAAGAGACATCCTATTGAGGTGACAGTGATAGGATAGTCACTCGTTACGTCGATTTGTCTTCATTTGCCTTTTCCCTTCTATCAAATTACAAATTGCGCGATAACAAAACCTATCATTAAATTCCCTAACAGTCTCGTCGTCTTGTTTGCAAATTTTGAGACATTGTGAATAAAGGGAGGCCATATCTTCCATCACACCCCACCTTTGCAAGAAAACTTGTTCTAAATCTTCACAGGTTGTGAGGCTCTTGCTTGGGAGGTTAGTGCTCCATTTCCTAGCATCTCCAGTAAGTGAGGTAAGGAAAAGTTTCATGAATATGTCAAGATGTTCTTTCCCAGACTGATGGGAGTCGTAGCTTTCACAAAATTTGGTCCAATCTATGTTGCCAGAAGCCCCAGCCTCTCCGGAAAACTTGGGTATCCATGAATCGACATCCTTAGGTAGATCATGTAAGCCCCCTTTGATATTAGCCAAGTCCAAAGGGTCGAAGAGTTCTTCGGGGGCCCATTTAGGAGGGGCCATGGGAATAATAGGAACTACATGATAATAAGGTGTGTACTGACGTCCGATACGGGTCGTCATCAGTGGAATCGCCAGACATTCTCCTTGAGATTATCAAAGGGATGAGGGGATCACCCTTAGTGGAGTCGCCAGGTAAGCTTTGTGAAATGAAGGCTTTGGATAAAGGCTTACCAAAAAAGTATCATTCAAGGAAAATTGACACGATGTTCCTCGACAACGGCACCAAAAATGTTATCACACAATCTATACTTGCCCAAAGCCTAAAGGCAAGTAGGCCTAGATTGACGTAACACGGAGGTAGTCCTATCACTGTCACCCCAATAGGATACCTCTTTCTATTTAGGAGGAGAAGAAACTCACTCCAAGGGAGACGTCCCAAGACCTAGTTGGTTGACGAAGGGTAAAAAGACCAGATAAAAAACCACCCCTCTCTAGGTCACTCACGGAAAGAAATCACTTGGTAAGGTTTAAGGGGCAAAGGAAAAGGAAATGAGTGATGCATGCCCTTTACCAATGAAACAACAAACGTTAGCAGCAAGCAATGATATTAATGTTTCAAATCAATGACTTCAAGATATAAATATGTTACTGAAACACTAAAAGATGAAATGTATAGCAACAACAAATATGTCTAAAGATTGCAAGCTATGATGACAAAAAATGATATAAACACTTTGCAAGTTTGATAGTACTTTGTCACTCACAATTTCAAGATTTAAAACAAGTCAATAAGTGACTTGAATAGGCTGTCAAAACACTTGCAACAGCAGTAAAATAATAATTATGACAGTGACAAAACCACTTCAGAAAAGTATTTAAATTAGGCAATTGAACAAACACTTTAGCATATAATGATAGTAGTTTGCCTAATACAAGTGTTGGGTGGTTTTATGGACAGTTTGAGGGATGTCAAGGGGCTGCATTGATGGTTGTAATAGTAGTTACAACAACGGAAACAGCCTTAAACAACTTCAGAAATTTGCACCTAGGACAATACCAAAAGGGGGATGATAGCACCTAGGCAAATGCAAATTTCTGGTTTAGTTTTAGGGGTGAGTATGCTGATTAAGGCTGCTAAATAAAGGCTGTAACAACAATTATAGCAGCAGCAGTATGGCTGTTAGTGTTAGTGAGAATTTCAAGAAAGTGTTTTGAAACTTTGTTTGGTCTCATTCATCCACAAGAGTGTAGAAATCAGTGCCTTTTAGGGGCTTATGGAGTCAATAGTAGTAACAATATCACTTGGGAAATAAAATAATGATAATGTTTAGCTAAGGGAAGAAGTAAATGTAAGAGGTGTTGGCACTTCAAGGCCTCAAACATTTAACCCTTTAAGGGAGGTTTTGCTAGAGAGTAGGCACTTCTAGGCCCTAGCATACCTTAGCTTTTTTGAAAGACAATTTAATTGGTGATTAGAAAGAGATTACTAGAGAGCTAGCACTTTAGGGCTCTAATAATCACTCCCAAGAAAATGTATAATTGGCAAGATCAAGCTAGTAGAAGAGTTATAGGTAGAAAAAAGCATTTGTTGTTTCTCCCCTAGGGTTTAAACAAGCAATTTCATTATCTTAGACATGAAACAACTAAAGTTTACCACAAACATCCATAGCATGAATAAAAATGCAGATTTTCCACTTACTTCACCAAGAATAATCAAGTCAAACCCTAGTTGAAGACCATTCCACCATGAAAAATGCCAAAAGACACCACCACAAAGCTCTCCCAAGAGGTGCGCACTAGTTATTTCAGCCAATAACCCTTAAAGAGGGCGAAAATTTCAGACCACCACTTGTGTGTGATGAGTTATCATCAAAATGAATGTCACTTTATGTCTATTTATACCAAAATTATGACCTTTAATTATTTTAGGTCAAATTATGAGGGTCGACCTGGCCAGTTTACTCAAAAATTACATTATTACCAAAATAAATTCAATTTGCATCTAATTAAGCCTCCAAACGTGACGTTATGCCCTCCTAGGATGACGTTAGGCCTCAAGTGTGGGATGTTGGGCAAAGGTGATAAAACGTTGGGCCTCCAAAGGCCTAAAATTTGCCCACACGTGCGAATGGCCTCATGAATGCCTCCAAGGTAACAACCCCAGTTGACAAGTGACGTCTAGGGCTGCAAAGGTGACGTCCAAGGCCTCCCAAGGCCAACGTTCAGGTGGGAGGAGCATGAGAAATCAGGTCCAGGTCTTCCACAATGCCTCCAAAGGCAATGTCCTTCCTTCATCTGGTGCAAACCTTCAGTCCCTTCTTACCCTTGGTTGGGGTTTCAGCATCCATTTGTGGGTTTTGAGCCCCCATGAAGGTTCGAGCTAATCATTCCCTCAAGTGTACCTATCCACCGGGTAAGGTCCTGCAGAAACAACAAGTACTCCCTCCAGGGGTTCATAAGTCACAAGGATCATAGCATGTAAATCATATCCAATAATTAAATTACCCAAACATGTGCATCAAACCCCCCTTAACCCCAAACAAATGCTCAAAGACGTTATGCAATTTGACAAGTTAGGTTTCGAGACTCCTATTGGGCTAATCTCTCTTAAGTTTGGGGTGTTTCCCGGGTAGAGTCTAGTCCAAGTCATGTAAGTGTATGAGGTGGCATGGGGTATATATTTGGGCATGGGATGCATGTGATAACAGGGAAATGTAGAGTCTTACCTCTGGGTGCCTTTGTGGAGGGCGAGTTGCACCTTGTCATGAATGCAATTGTTTCCTAGCCCATTCATTGCTTTTTATTCTTAGCTTTATTTCTTCTGATCTTTTGCTCTTGTGCTTCAAGGGAATAGTTGATGGTCATTGTCTTGGCTTGATGACTAGAGGTGATAGCGTTATCCACAAACATTTCACAGAAATGAGAAGGTTGGTTTGCAATGAGACCCCCTTTCTCTTGGCTATGCCACCAAAATCCACTACCCTGGTTTGGTGACCAGATGGGTGGTAATGTCATACCGCTAGATGCGCATGGTCATAATAGGTCGGTCATGATGAGACCTCCTATCCATCAACTAATACCTTGACTGTTTATGTTATCTTGTAGGTATTCTTTTCTTACTAAGAAGTCTTTCACTGCTTTCTCAGGGATTCTTGGGGGAAGCATCTCGAAGGCTTCAAATTTGGCTTTTAACTCTTGCTAGCTACTTTTACCCTCTGGGCCTTTAGCCCCTTCTTCCCACGAGGTAAGATACAACCCTTCATAGTGTAGCCAATCCCAATGCCCAAAAAGGAAAGGGGAGATAGAAGGAATAAAGATGGAAAGTTGTAAGTATGGAGGGAACCGATGATGCCTCTTCAAAGATCCACCTAGTAGCAACCCATCCTAAAGGGAAATCAACTTACTAGGGCACTGTGTCACCCTTCCAAGTTTGAATGAGGCAAAGAGCATAATTTCCAAGCAAACATCATGAAATGAAGAAGGATTCAATACAACATGTTCAAGTGCTTCAAAAATCTGAGTGATACATACCATGATACCCAGACTCATTACCTCATGGAGAAAGACTCACTGCTACTTCAGGACTAGGCTGGTGTGATGGATATTGTTGGTGGTGGTATGTGGATTGCACTGAAGAAAAGAGGGGCCCTCCGGGGCCATGCTTAAGTTGTCTGGATTTCGGTATTCCATGTCTAGGACCTGTGAGCCTCGAGACGCGATCTCCTTAGTTATCCCTAGGCTAGGGAATAACAGTCCGTAGTTGAACAATTGCAGAAGATTGGGAAGATGGTTTGCTTGTCCTATTTAGATTGAAGAAGATGGAGGGGCTCCTTCGACAAAAACTGCTCCTCACTGGTTACTTGACCTAGAATAGAAGGCTGAGTGGAGCGGGATGAGGGATGTATACCTAATTCTACCTTAAGAGCCTGTTGCTCTGTAGGTTTCTCTGGTTTTTAGAATCCAAAGACGGAAATCACGAATACGGTGATCCTCGGCTTGGTGAGCAAAGAAGGGATTGGGAAAATTTAGATATCAAACCTTCCTATGGACAAGCTCCATTAGTGGTGAATACTAAAATGAACAAGGGGAGCTTCCACTTTAGATCTACCTCCACACACAAACGTGGGTTTTCCTGGAAGGAGTTGTGGCGAGCATCTAAAATCAACACTTTATGAAAATGTTGAGCAAACAGATCCACAAATGGTCGCAGATCAATGTGAGACCTCAGAAACTCAATCTACGATGGATTCTAGTGTTTTATTCCCCACCAAAAAAGGAAAGGAAACACACACACATTAAATCACTACACTTTTGATAGCTAGAGAACTTAGAATATGCCATTAGACTTGATTTGTGTGGCTGTGCCATATAATCTCCCATCAATTAGAGCTCCTTGCGTGTGTAATATCCCAGATCCTTGGATCTGGATATTAATTGCTAATTTTTGGATTTCTGCTGCATATTTGATACACTGGGGTTTTTGACTGAGTTTATTAGGTTTCTGGATGTGTTTGATTGGTTTTATAATCTCATGCGAAGCATGCATAGTATTTTGGATCCATAATCAAACTCATTGCATTTATTAATCAACAACAAATGACAATATAATGAAATACTGAAACAAAGCTCAAAAACTCTTCAGTGAGATCTTCACAGAGATAGATCTAGTCTGTAGTACAAAGAAATTCAAGTAGAATACCGATCTATAACTTGCGACGGTAGATCCATAACATGCAAGTCAAATCTTCTACATGCATGGAAGAAAACGTTGCATGCACTTCAGAATATGATGCTGAACTGTTGGATCTGACTGGAAACTGAGAACTGATAGCAATACTCCTTGGAATCTGATGAAATTTGTTCCTGCTAGGTCTCCCTCTCCCTAGACAACACATGCAATTCGGATCTGATGCATGCATGGAAGGAAATGTTGCATGCACTCCAGAATACACTACCAACTGCTAGATTTGACTGGAAACTGATGAAAGTGATGTCGCAAGAG
Source organism: Picea glauca (assembly GCA_000966675.3). Lineage (NCBI taxonomy): Eukaryota > Viridiplantae > Streptophyta > Pinopsida > Pinales > Pinaceae > Picea > Picea glauca. The sequence continues at coordinate 201,189 of JZKD02S1674808.1, forward strand.
AAATAAACATCAGAAAATGATGGGATCTGTCCTAATGGAAACGCCCTAGCTCCCTCTCAAATGGGTTTCAAGGGTTTAGGTTCTCCCTGCTTCTCCAAGCCTAACGATCTATCTGCGTGGTTAATCCTCCTCCAAACCTTCATGCTGCCTGTTGACCGCTCGTTTAGCAC